>VZTE01005092.1:70024-96420 GCA_013397775.1 Eulacestoma nigropectus | reverse complement strand
CCCCCCACCCTTTGCTGCGAGGGTCTGTGCGAGCCTTGACAGCCCTGGGGCTGTGGTCCCCACCCTGGAGGTGTTAAGCTTAAGCTTTGTGAATGTCCCGAGCCCTGAGTTGTTACTTTATCTTATCTTCATCAGTGAGTGGGTCCAGGGCCTCTCAGAGCCCCATTCACAGTGCTGCAGCTTTTGTAATACAGTTTTAAAAGTCCTTCATGAAAGTGTTTGACATAAACTACAATATTTCAGTCTCTGACACTAAGCCTGGCCTGTTTTTCTGTCACAATAAACATATATTAAGGTGATCTACTAAAGGTGCTGCAAAATGCCTAAAAGAGGTTGTCTTTCTTCAGATAAAGAATTATGCGCGTTTCACTCCAAGAAGCCCCCTTTAAATGATATTTTGCATTAGTATGTTAATTTTTTGCTAGGAAAATAAAAGTACATCTGAGTACCACAAGGTGGTTTTTTGGGGTCTTGTTTGTTTGTTTGTTTTTTGTTGGTTTTTGGATGTTTTTGTTTTTTGTTGGTTTTTTTGGTTTTTTTTTTGGGGGGGGGGTTTTTTTTGTGATGTACTAAGCTAATGATTGGTAGGCTATCACACTGGGGAATGGGAGAAATGCTTTCTCATCCTGGTCTAGCTTTCTGATTGATCACTGGGAAGGCATGCTCCTCTGAAAGATTCATTTTCAAAATCTGCAATACATTGATTACCACTTTGTTAAGCAGTCTTTCTGATAAAGAGTTTGAATTAAAGAATAAAATATATCAAGTGTTTATTCAGTTTGTCAGAAGAACTGAAAATGCCCAATAATTTCTGGACTGTCTCATCCTGGAATAACTTATTTACAAGGTGTTATCATTTGAATATATCAATAGTTAAACGAAGGTGAGAAGAAATATTGCTAAATTTTCTAACTACTGCTTTCCAGAAAGCTTTGCTACAGAGTATTCCTCATTTAAACAGAGGGCATATTTTATTCATTAAATACGTTTAAAAATGCATTACATTGGGTTTACATAATGACAAAATTAAGCATGACTTTTTAATAGAATTACTCCTCTTCCTGGATGTTAGGGATGGTTACAAAGCTGTAACATAAACTGCTCCACAAGGTTGAAGGAAAAGGTTATGTATACAGTGGCAATTTTGGTATAATTATGACAGTTTTCTGAAAAAATGGCAAATCCTTGGCTACACTTGAGTATATAGACCTGTAGCAGCAGTGGAAGTCTAAACCCATTGAAGACGGGGTTTTCTGAAGGCTTCACCCCTTCATCCTCAGCGTCTGTAACTGTGGGCAGCTGTGTATTTATTATTTTTTCAGTCTCTGCTGTCCTGCCCAGCACTGTGAATACAACCATGGGGGAACACAGCTTTGCTTTGCAAAGCTCCATGAGTTTATGTAGCCTTAAAAAACAATCCTTCAGCCTGAATGCATTTCCCAATTCTTTGGCATCCATAAGTCATTTAGTGGATGTAGTTCAAAGAAGGTAGAAATTGTCCCACACTTACCACTCACCTTGTGGCATACACTGGTTGTATTTTTCTTTACCAGGCCAGATGATAACTATTCATGCTTTGCTTCTTTGAGAACCTATTTCAGCCCTCAGTTTCTGTAGGTATTGTTGTGCTCTATTTAACATAATAGAAAAGGATAGATGTATTTAAAAAATCTGGTTATTTCACAATAGAACTGGATCATAAAAATAATATTTTTTATTATGGGTGTATTTTCTGATGTTATAGTAAATCATAAAATGTGCTTTAAAATATGAATGTATAGCTGAAGTGCTGATGCTATTTCTTTTAGACAATTATGCCTAAGAAAATGTGTTATTAGTAAAAGAATGGTCTAGATTGTTTGCACAAACTTTGTCAATGTCTGGGCCACATTCTCATTCAAAATTCTTCTAATTAGGCCATATTACTTCCTGCTAACCATTACTCAAATTGTAAATAGGTAGGAAAGCAATCAGATATTGTCCTTGAAAGAAATGCAGAAATTGCTTAAATGTAAAGTGAATCAGGAAAAAGTTGAGTGCATTCTTAACTGCCTTTTAATGCTGTCTCATGAAGGGAAATAAGGAATAGCATCTTTGCATCAGCTTCTCAGCTTTTTATAGACATCCACCCATGACTGATGTAGAATCTACAACAGAAGTTCTATTTTTGTACTAGTTTTGTCCTTGGTGGGTAACATACAAGATAAGTTTTTAGGTTGATTTTGTTCCTGAGGGTAGAAGCATACCAGGTATGCCTATGGTGGCTGCAGTTCATTAGGCTGCCTGACTAAATCAAACAAACCAAGTTAAACCCAAAGATCTGGCAGAAATGTGCAAGAGTTATAGTTGGGCTGGAACACCCAAGGCAATAAAAGGTGGATTGGGGACAACAAAATGTTGAAAAACAAAGGAAGAAGAGAGTGGAGAGACTGAGCTGCATGTGAACAGGTGGCTGGGTGGTGTGCTTTCGTCTGACTGAGCCTTGTGCTTGGTCACTGCAATCTGTCCTACAGTCTGAGTTAATACTGTATATAACGTTGCCTGTGTGAGTGCACTCTCTACTCAGAGCCTCTGTGCGAGCACAAATGTGAAGCTGGACTAGCAGGTGAGTAGGTAACAAATCTGAGTGCCAGCAATTGGACTGAGAAGTCATGAGCTCAATGGGTGTGATAGTTTTGGCTGGGATAGAGTTAATTTTCTTCATAGTACCTGGTATGGGGCTGTGATTTGGATTTGTGCTGAAAACAGTGCTGATAACCCAAAGTTATTTTTGTTATTGCTGAGCAGGCCTTGCACAGAGCCAAAGCCTTTTCTGTTCCTCACACCACCCAACCAGTCAGAAGGCTGGTGGGAGGGAACACAAGGAGTTGTAAGGGGACACAGCCAAAGCAGCTGACCCCAGCTGATCAAAGGGATATCCTACACCGTATGGCATCATGGTCAGCATATAAAGCTGGGGGAAGGAAAAGGAAGCAAAAGACATTTGGAGTGATGGTGTTGGTCTTTCCAAGTCACTGCTATGAGTGATAGAGTGACAGCTTTCCTAGAGATGGCTGAACAGCTGCCTGCCCATGAGAAGTGGTGAAAGAATTCCTTGTTTTGCTTTGCTTGCATGGGCAGACATGCCTTTTAAAATGTTTCATTTGTTTGCTTTTAATTGCTTTAGCTTTTAAACTGGTTTTATCTCAACTCACAGGTTTTCTCACATTTACCCTTTCAGTCCTCTCTCCCCATTCTGTCAGGGGGGAATGATCTAGTGGCTGGGTGGGGCAGTGTCTGAAAGTCTGAATAGTTCAACTGTCTGCAATGAGTTGTCGGAGAGGGCAGGGGGGACGCACCTGTGCCCACTTTGGCATGTCTATGCAGGACCTTCTCTTGCAGAGTGTATCAGTTGGTTTTGACTGTGCTACTGTTAAGTGTTAGTAGCTAGTTTTAAGATCTTGTTTGCTAAACAAACTAATGTTTCTCAGGTAGGCTGAGATGTCAGTAGCCATCTTTATTAAAACTAAAGCCTTCTCTTTAATGGATTAAATGGAGTGATTTTCCCAGTTAATTGTATGTGATCATAAAACCCTGATTTGAAATTCACAGGTGATTCTACTTCAGTCACAGTAACTGACTATTGTGTTGTCCTGGTTTGGAGAAAAATTTGGAGGAATGTCCAAATTTGAACTTTCTCTGATAGAAGGCAGGTAACAGCCACCCCTCCCCCACCAGGTTCAGGAAAGAAATATTTCCTTGGAGGAAAGTGAAAGAGGAATAAAAACTATTTATTTAACAAACACACAGGAAAAGAATAATAATGCTAAATAATAAAACCTCTCACTGTGGAGAGAAAACCTGAGAAGATTTTAGAGTCCTTCTTTGGGTATGGGCTCTCTCTCTCTCCTCTTCAGAGCTGGGTCAGCCTAGGCCCGCTACCGGGGCCTCGGTGGAAAGCCCTCCTGATGTGTTCTGATGTTGCTGAAACAGTCCAGAAGACAAGAAGGTAAAAGCCGAAGTCCGGGAACAAAGTTTAACTCTCCGTCTCTCTCCGAAGAAACAGAGCTGAAAAAGCTGGCTGAAGAAGCAAGAAGGGTGCTTCCTCCGCCCTGCCGCAGCAGCAGCTATCTCCCCGCAGCAGCAGAACGCAGAGAGGAGTAGTGACCTTGAAGAACAGAACTGCTTTGAAAAAGTTTGTCTGGCTTTTTTCTTTCTCTCCCCTCTCAGGCTCAGTTTAAAGGCACAGAAAGGCACAGATTCATGCCTGAGCAATATGTAATACAACATCATAAAGTCACCCCAAGACGTGTATAGTAAGGTAGGATTTTGGGTTTAAATTATTCTAGTGTGAGAATATTTGCAAAATTTCTTCCTCCTTCTTGCATGAGGCATATTTTACCTAAATAGGAACAATGATGCAGTCAGTCTCCTTCATTAGGCTGCGTATTGTCATGAATCATAGAGGCCTGACAGTTTACCAAAAAAATGTAGCTGAACTTAGTAAATTACCTGGGAAAAAGACATTAAATATGCACAAATAGACAAGATAACATGCTCACATAAGTTTCAGTTCCTGAGAAAGTCAAGATAAAATTACTTAATGGGACGTTCTCACTTCTACTCCACCCCCATTATTCACTTCCTATCAACAGAATCAACTTTTAGGCATAAGACAGGCACAGCACTTTCAGAATAACTCCACAATACTTGTTCTTTCATGTTTTCCCCCATAAGAAGCATGTGACAAACTCTTGTCTGCTCATTACACACCACACTGGGGAATGTTTTTAAGAGTAACTTTAAAATTTTTTATTTATTCATGGTGGGCTTTTTTCTGAATTCACAGGTTACTTAAACTTCTCAGTCCTAAAATTTAAAATCTTCAGATTTGAGTGCTGGAATTCCAACACTTTGATTAAAAAATGGCCTTGCTTTCCAAAGTAATGAATTTCCATTGAAGTCAGTGGAAACTCTTTTTACTCACTGCTTCTAAAAGCCTACCACTCTAATGAAAATGTTTAAATTATGAGAGACAGGATTCTTAAAAGTACCTAAGGGACAAAGTAAAAAATTTCATTGAAAGTTACTGAAGCTGGTAATTTAGTCTCCTTTGAAATTCCCACTTTCAGTAATCTTTTTAAAGTGAAGAATCTACCATTTCAATATTTTTGGAAATTATTTCTTTCCATCTAAAAGAACATGATAAAAAAGAAGTTGGAAAAAAGTTACAAGAAAAAGAAATACTATCATGATAATGAAATACATAAGTATTTAGTCATAAAACTATTAAAAAATAATTTGTTTTGTAATTACTGACAAGAATTCAAAAAAATTAAGGAAATTCTACATAGAATTTTAATTTTCTAAAAAGCTTTTAACCCTCCTGAGTCTGAGGAGGGAATTTAGTCCATGTCTACACATTTCTGAGAGGATTCTGTAATGTCTAGATAAGGCTCCTCTATTTGGGGTTAGTATAATCACCACTGTTCTTAAAAACACATGAATATGGCTGTATTTTGAAAGGTACCTGATCCTATTGGAGGGAATAATGGACATTCTGAAACCAGGGTCCTCAGAGAATGTAGGAATTATTCCTCCTAATTCCTGTGCCTTCTTAAGGCACGTGTGAAATAGTCTGTTCAAGCATTGTGTTTCTGGAATTGTGCAGAAAGTTAATCTGAGGGAATTTTTAAAGGATTCATTCAAATTTGTACCAAGTGAAGTGAAGTGAAGTGCTATCTGAATAGCAGGAGCACACGTAAGACTAAATGCAGAGGGAAAAAGGAAAGGGCAAAAAGAAAAGACTGAATCATGTTATTGGACACTTCGGTTCTGCTCAAATCCTTTGTTTATCTATACCTTCTCATTATACTGCTTCCAACTGTTTCTTTAAAGATGGATTTGGGGTCTTTGTTTCAGAGACCAAATTATTTAAAATCTTATTAATATTTAAAGGAAATTTTGTCTCAGCGATAATAATTCCAGCCTGGCCCACTAACAGCAATTAGAAATCCTGTCGTTACAAGGGCTATCTGTGTAAAAATTAGATGTAGTACTAGCACATTTTCTATCCAGACTCATCAGTTTTCAAGTTAACAGCATTAAAAAAAACAGCCAAGAACTGAACAGAGACAGAATTTAAATAACTCTTTCTCCTTCCTTGACTTGGCTTAGACACAGTTATAGTGAATACGCTTATATTAATACCAGCTATTCTGTGTCAGAAGCTTCCATTTTCTAGGGCTATTAACAGGAGATTTCCAAGCACAGCCAGTTTGTACAATAATTCTTTAGTTTTTAAAAAGGAAAACATTAAAAGAAACCCCTAGGACTCTCTGGCAAATAGAGTAGTTAGAATAATTTACTATTCTCTGATGTTCAACAGCTGCATCACATAAAGCATTCCTCATCCCACTAGCAGAGGAATAACCTTGCGTTGTTTGATCAAGAAAGGCCATTCTCACCTTTCAGGAACAAGTTCTGCTAAATTGCTAGTTGTAGTGATTGGCCCTAAATGAAACCTCTTAACAGACTTAAGACATTTTGTAATTTTTAAAATATAATAACTTTCAAATTACTGGATTTTAATAAATTGGAAAAAACTATTCCTATATGTGCAACAGTCTTCTAGGGGGGGGAAAAAAAGGAAAAAAGATAAAAATAATATTCAATTTGCAAGGCTTAAAATATGTGCATAAAATTATTAGTGAAAATAAATCTTCTGCATGTTTGTGTATGCACACTTGTACACAATTCTTTTGCATTCACAGAGCATTACTGATCCTTACCTGCCAAGCAAATATTCATGTGTTCATTCTTAGAGTGTGCAAGTACTTTGGAAAAGAAAATTTCATTTTTCCAGAAACAAATTACACTCTGGTGCTCTCAGAACACGATGAGACAGATCATGCTGCTGTGATTATCATGGGCAATTTAGGGTGGTGTGGGTGAGAGACCAGGCAGTACCACTCAGTGACATAAAATCTAACATTCATGAGTATAGTGTCTGGATAGCAATTTCCAGACAAAGACTTAAGTTCTACAACATAAACAATATTCTGCAGGCTGTTGGACACCCGTGAGTATGTTCCCACTCTTTATCCATTTATTGCTTTTTAACTTTGATTGTCATTGTAAGAAGTCAACAGCCTCATTCATCCAAAGCAACCCCCGAGCAATCTCTCTGACCTCCTCCGTATCTGAAGCCAATTGGGCATTACCTGGGTTACTATCCTCTTCTGGCTTCCTACTCCAAATAATTTACAAGGATATGAAAGTGCCTCTGGACTTCACTGTCCTGAGTGTTATAGTGCCCAGTTATAGTTTGGCAGATGCAGTCCTGATAATTTGGACAAATCTTCCATATAAGCTGTTCTGCTTTCTTATTCCAGCATCAGATAGAGTTGGGCAGATAAGGTCCAGACTTTTTTTATTCTAAGCTGTGCTTTTGCATAAGCATCACTTTGTGATATCAAAAGCTAGAAATTCTCTAGTTGACTACTTAATGGCAGTAGCTCCCCACCCCACCCCCCATTTCCGAATTCCTGGGGAATAGAAGTAACCCTAACCTTGCTAGATGAAGCATTGTACAACAGTATCTGTTTCTGACTGGAAATGAGCAGGTTAAAATTTCCTTATTTTCTCCTGTAAATCAGGACCTGTGCAAGGATGATCATATTCAGAGAGAAATCAACATTTTTCCAAGAGGTTGAGTTGATTTAGAACTTTAAACTAGCACAGAAGATTTTTGCAGTTTAGCTCAAAAGCATAAATGGAAAAGGTGAGCGGCCAGTATTCCTACATTCCATAAGAGTGACTTGACTAAAACAGAAATGAAAAAGAGCTGGAGTTCAATTCCCTTCTTAATTCAAGCTGTGTCGTATCTGATCCAGTCTTTTGCATAGGAGTCTTCGCATCCTCATCCCAGAGTTTCGTGCACTGGCTGCTTAATCAAAGTCAGTCTACTTTCCATTTGCTTTATTTCAATCATTAATAATTACATCTTGCCTGAAGGGTGATTCTCCATCTCTGCTCAAGACTAGTACCTTGTTGAAATAATTTGTAGTCAAGTGAGTAAAACAGTCACCTGAGAAGAAGGGAATAAATATGTCTTTCAGCTTTCTAAAGCTAAGATTGGAATTCGATATTGGCTTGCTAGTCCATTGCTGTCTTTGGGCCAATTGCAAAATTTTGTTCCAGCAGATCCTCCTGCAGCTACTGTGACTTGAAAACATTAAAATATTCTGATGATAGATTACTTTTGGTGTATGATTAGCATGTAATTTTTCTGAATCACTCTTCATCACTTCATCCTTCTCATATGTCATATAAGAAGTCTGAGTATGTAAATTTTGTGTCTGAATCACACTCCTGGTACCAAGTAGCTAGTTTTTTTAGACACTTTGGTGACTACATTAGAAATGTCTAAGTAGGGTTTCTGTATCTCATATAGATACTTATTCAACCATTTAGTCATAAATTACAGCCCTAAGAATTCAACTATGTACTCTGCTAAATCCAAAAGCTCCTGTGAAAGATGTTTAGAAACAGTCTGAGAATTCAAGTTTCTCAAGATTCTGTATTAGAAATAAAACCAATTGAAAAAGTTGTTGCTTAATATTTCACAAAGGCTTTCTAGCACCTACTTCAAAGGTCTGAGTCATAAAAGAGTCCAGAAAAGATCACACTTATTTGCTAATCTATTTAATTTTGTGTATTACCAGTAGACATCCACCAAAACAGTAGACAACTTTACAACAAATTAAAAGTTGTATTTCCAGTCTAAGAAATACAGAAATTAAATATATTCCAATAGTTTGCCCAAACTGACCCACCAGAAATGAATCACAGACACAATGCACACAGTTATGCATTTACCATTTTTTCTAGAGAATAATGGTGGACTGCTGAATGCACTACTAGCATTTCATTTCTGTAGGAAACCGGTGCTACAAATGTTCACTTGCGTACACAGAGCTTTGAAGTTCACAGAATCTTTTGAGCATGTAATTGGTAGAGTTCAGTGATTCACAACTTTCTAATTCAGTTGGTATTCTGGCAAGTTATTAGCCAGCTGCTGTTCACTGAAGCAGATGTTATGAGCCATGCATAAAATTGCCAAGGTTATAGTTAGTACAAAGAAAGCTCTATCCCCCTCCTGTCAGGATTTGTAACAAAATTTCTACTACATCATCAGGAGAATCAGCTTCAGAAACAGGGTATTACTCAACCTTACCCCCCATTAGTTTGTGTTCTTTCTTCTTTCATCCCCCCAACTTTCTTCAATCTTGTCATCTTAATGCAGTTTGTATTTGATTTGCCAGATCTTAACTTCTAGTTCTTTCATGCTGATCACTGCACTTGAAAACCTCCTTCAATTAGTGTTTTTCAGCTCTTCACTTGTGTTTCTTTAACTTTTTCTGACATAAAACTGAATAAACAGTAGGAGCTATTTTTTTCTGCTTTCTACAATGATCATTCTGCATGTTTCAAAAGCAATAATAGAATAAGTCACAACTTAATAGTTTAGAATAATATGTCGAAGCCCAGATACTGCTACCTGCTTGAGGCAGGAAATAGGGTTTTTCTTTAGTAGATTTGTTCATTGTAAATCCCAGTGTGTGACTCTACATCCACTGGATAGAGTATGGCTGGAATTGGAAAAAGAAGCAGTATTATTTCACTAAAATCTGAGATGATCACTCCAATATATGGCTAATACTTACTATAAAAACATATTGGAAAATGACAATGTATGAGATAGATAGCAAGAGCTGAATTTTAGAATTGGAACATTAAAAATTTAAGCCAATCATATTTTACCTAGAATTTTTTTTCTTTCATCATCTGTTATTCTTTCTGTATTCTTTTAGCTTAACAGTACAATAGTACAATATGAATTTGAATTATAAGTTAATTTAAGTAAAAAAAAAAAAAACATTTTCTGTATCTAGGTCTTGCCTAAACATAGATTCATTTGATCTACAACTACGTATATAATTGCTGCCTAAAGACTGAAAATATTTACCCCTAAAACCACTGCATTGATTCAGCTGAATTAACTAAAGTTTGAATTTGCTTCTGCAGTCTTTTTGTATATAGAATATGAATGAATATTGGAGACCTACCACTAGGCTATTAAGTACCCTTACAGCACAGTAATTTATTGATGTGCTTTGTAACCCTGTGTTATTGTTAATCTTCTTATTGTTGCTAGTTACTTATTTTTAATTTTTAATTGATAGTACCAGGACAGTCCCTGGCATAAAGTGTCTTGCTGCTTTTTTCCTTTGTGTGCTTCTATTTTCAATAGGCAACTATTCAGATACTTAATTTGACATTTGCATATAACTAGACATGATCAGTTTACATACTAATTGCATTCAAACGTCAGGTGTGCTATTGTGATTGTCTTTTACATAGGCAATTTAGAGAATCATAAAATGAGTATATGCTGCTTATAATGTCACAAAATGACCTTCTGCTATGTATTCTCAGAGAGTCACAGTAGAGAAATGATCTAGCTCTTGAAGTCCTTGATGAATGAGACAGAATAACCATTTGTAACTGATCATTTCAATGCTAAATATGCAAAAGGAAGTCAATCATAATACATTTTAAATTAAACTTTGAAGAAGTAATACATTTATGTTCTAAAAATCATGATAATTCTGTATGAGACGATATAAAGGCAGATGTTATTCTCAGATGAAGTAAAGGCAAAAACTCTACACGAAATGAACCTTTGATTTCAAATGTAGAATATGTAAAATACTTGGTAGAATAGAAGATGAATGCTTTGTGTTTGGAGTGAAATCTAAAGAAGGAACAAGAGTATGTGTATATGCAGAGAGGTTGATGACAGACAAAATTTACAGAAGCCATTTGAAATAACCAAATATTGGTTTCTTTGGGATCAGAAACAGAAATGTGTCTTTTATAAACTTATTGGAGAAACCTGTAGCACAATTCTTGATTGGAGGCATATATTGAAAGTTTCTTGAAAACTACCAATAAAGAAGTAAAAATATGGTGTTGGTCTTCCAGTCTTCTGCATTTTGCCACTAGTAATGAAAGATCTCTAAAAAAGCATTTTACTTAAGCATTGCTTTTGCTTTCTGTATACCAGATTTAATTTTAAAACTAGGAACAATTTAAAATATTTTAATTGAAATCCCATAGATACATTTTCTAGTGGCTGTTAAAAATTTAGTTACATAACTTTTTTTTGAAAGCATCTGATTGCCAAAAAACTACTTTGGCAATTGGTATGAAATTTTTATCATGAATAAGTAACATAAAATATTTATTTAGATAAACTACAGATTGCTATTTTTTTTTAGTACTCTACAATAAAAGTCACACAACCAATATTTATTTATTGCTTAAAAGTAGTATGAAAAATTTCCTCAAGTAGTGAATATAATGACTCAAAATGATTAAGATGGAAATAAGCATTTTTTTCTGGCTTTTAAAAGCTATAAAATCAATATGCTAACATACATATGCACAGTAAGAGCTAGCCATTTTCATTGCTAACTTTACTCTTTTCTTCAATAGTGAAAGCAGTTCTGTACTCAAAAGTACAGAATAATGGAATCATAGAGTATAGAATCACAGAATCTAGAATCACAGAATGGTTTGAGTTGGAAGGGGTCATAAAGATCGTCTAGTTCCTGTCATGATCAGGGGCACCTTTCACTAGGCCAGACTCCAAGTCCCATCCAATCTGGCCTTGAACACTTCCAGGCATAGGGCACCCACAACTTCTCTGGGCAAGCTGTTCCAGTGTCTCACCACCCTCATCATAAAAAAACTACTATGTCCAATCTAAATATAGCCTCTTTCAGTTTAAAGACATTCCACCTTGTTCTGTCACTAAAGGTCCCCTTCTATATACTGAAAGGCTGTCTGGTCAGAAATACTCAAGGTTCTCCTTTTTACCCTTTGCAAAAATGGATGTGATATTCCCTTTTTGGAGTCATTGGGATCTTTGCCTGACTGTTGTGACTTTTCAAATATGATGGAGAGAGGGTTAGCAACTACATCAGCCAACTGCATCAGTCTTTTGCCTTCCTTGTCTGATCTCTTACACGTGATAATCAAGAACTCTTGCACTGTAAGATTTCCTTAAAGAAAGTTTTCTTCATCTTCTTTGTCCCGGAGGCCAGTTTCCCAGGGGTTCCATCCACAAATCCATCAAAGAACTGAAAGTTCTAAAATTCAGTCTCTTGACTCTGCTCTTCCTCTTCACATGTCCATTAAGAACATGATCACCAGGGCATGGTCACTGCAGCCCAGGCTGATGGTGGTCTTGACATCTCTTATTAGTTCATCTGTGTTGGCCAGCAATAGGTCTAGTAATGCTTCTCCTCTTGTAAGACTATCACATGGATTAAAAAGTTATCCTTGATGCACTCAAAGAGTCTCCAGGACTGCTTCCAACTTACTGTGCTGCTTTTCCAGCAGATGTGAGTGCCCCGCAGGATCGGTGAACATGGTGCTTCCTGTAGTTGAAGTAGGAAGGATTTGTCAACATCTTCCTCTTCATCAGGCAGCCAGTAGTGAACACCAACCACAAGGCTTTGTTGGTTTGGCCTCTAATTTTCATCCACAAGCTCTCAACCTGTTCATGATTGTTTTTCAAAGATAGGTCTGTGCAATCAATCCATTTTTTACATATGGAAAGTAACCCATGCCCCAGTTTCTTCTTCTTTGCCTGTTCCTATAAATTCTTTGTTTATAACGGTTGTTTGCAGTGCTCCAGCTGTGTGAATCATCCCACCAAGTTTCAGTGATTATATCCTAGCTTTCTATATGCACAGTGGCTTCCATCATCTCCTGTTTTTTGAATTATTCTACTTCATTGATGTAGTCATTTCAGTTGGGCTATTGACTGTGTCACCATTTTACAGGAACATGACATAATTCCTTTGAGGCATTTCACAGGTGTTTCTAGGGTGGTTCCTAACACACCAGCATTTCCTGGTTCTTTCTTTACTCCGAAATCTATCCCCTTCCTCTGTTAAGTCTAGTTTAAAGCTGTCCTTATAAGCCTGGCTGCCTTGATGAAGACTTTCTTGCCTGACCAGTACACTACTTCTTCTTATGTTTTTGAAGTACATCACAGTAATTCATTATCCTTAATTTATCTTTATAGCAAAATGTTAGAAGGTTCTAAATGTATTTTCCCTACACACCGATAAAAATGAACTTCACAGAACATTTATTCTATTTGCCAGATGGCCAGTTGCATCCATCTATGAAAGGCATGAACTCCTTTAATCTGGAAAGTTTTATTGACTAGTTTTAAACTCAGCTTCATCTGTGATGGTGTTGTTTTCATTGTTTGGTTTTCCATGTTGAACAAAAGAGAAAAGATGCACATATAAGTAGATGCTGTAAAACTTCTATAGGCATTGACAGCTACAGATTTGACTAGATGCAACTAAAGTTTATTTTTATTTCAATTTATATGAATAAGAGATCTTTATGGAAAAAATATACACTATTCAATTGGTTTAATTTACAAATTCATCATACTCTCTTAATGTGTATCGATATATTGCTAGAAAGCAGCACAAGGCCAAGAATATACAGGTGGAGAGCCTGTCTAAGCATGGTCAGATGCTCCACTCTCACTGTATTCTCTTGATTAGTACACTGACATCAGATCTTAATACATTCACAGTGAATCAAAAGTGTTTTAGCTACTACAGGGTATAAAAAGTTATGTAATAAACCTGACAATTGCACAAAATACCTTGTAGCAAATATTAGCAAATAAAGTGCAGCTTCTTTGACTAATAACATAATTAATTTTCTGTCAGTTATTTGAGCGCACTTAATGAAACAAGCTTTCCTAATTTGAATAAACTATCCTTTTCATAGATTTTCTGTTACTAAGTAAGTTGTGGTTAATGTCTGTCATGTACAGTAGTACTATAATTCGGATATTTTACACTACATGGCTGGAATGTTAATCAATAGTATTTTGCAAAAAAAAAAATTACAAAGTTTTATAGAACATTTCCTTTGATTTTTTTTTTAAAGTTTTGTGCATGAAAAGTGAATTCCATTGGATGAAGTATTCATAACTGCTGAAAAGAATATTCAATCAGTTGAAATATTTTAATCTAAATTAATGTATATATTCATTCTCTATTTGAATAGAAAGTAATTTTAGCTTAACTGAACACTGACATGTAGATATGTAAAAAGTGTTTTATTTTCAGGTGTTTCAGCATAAATGCAAAAAAATTCAGTACACAAGTTAAGGCTAACGTTTCATATTTTCAAATGAAAACTTCTTACCTTCATTACTAAACTTCTAATGCCATCACCTGTAAGCTCTTCATCTGCAACAGTGCTGATAATTTATGTTCTGTGCCTATCTCAAAGTCTTGAAATTAACGTATGTTCTGCTAGACAATCCAAAAAAAACAGATCCCAAAGATGCAACATTGATAATGATCTTATGGCACCTTCTGATACTTTTCTGAATATATTCTGTTTCACATTTTTGTGGGTTCACCCCAGTAGGCAGCTCTGTACCACAGGTCCTTGCTTATTCTCCTCCACCCTGGCCTCCAGTGTGACAGGGGAGGAGAAAAGGAAGAGCAAGAGTCAGAAAACTCATGGGTAGTGATAAAAATAGTTTAAAAAGCAAAAGTAGAAGAAGAAAGAGAGAGAGAAGACAAAGCAAGACAAGTGATGCAAACACAATCAATCACCACCTCCCACAGACAGGCTGATACCCAGCCAGTTCCCATGGGAAAGATAGCAAAACTCCCTAAACAAGCTCTCCTGCATTTTACTATTAACCATGACATTATTTGGCATGGAAAATCTATTTTGGTAATTTGGGTCATCTGCATGGTTCTTTTTCCTCCCAGCCTTTTGCACACGCCCAGTCTAATCACTGTGCGGGGCCAGAGTGACAGATAGATGGCCTTGATGCCATGCAAATGCTGTTCAACAAGAGCTAAAACATCGGTGTGTTACCAGCATTGTGTTGGTTAAAAATCTAAAACACAGCAGCATACAAGCTGCTATTTAGAAGATTTGACTCCATCCCAGCTGAATCCATTGCACATGTGTGGGCTGTATTCTAAATAAAATGTAAATCCTCTTTCAGTACCAGTAAGTTAAGACAACTTACACCAAGATTTTTTGCCTGAACAGGACCTAAAAGATTCAAATATTATGCAACAGGAAAGGAATAGATAACTGCAGTTATAAAGTAATTTCTAACAATTCCCTTGTGACAGTCAGTCTCTTAAAACAAAACAAATCAAAACCTACTCTGGCCAATGTAGGTAAGTTTAAGAGCCTAGATGATATCCTGCAATTTGAGCTCACAGTTGCAAAAGTTGAGGCACCTGCCCAGAGGCTGAAAATGTTAATTGGCTTCCTGTTTGAAAGCTTGATATTGCAAATAGCTGAATAACATAGAAGCAGACATCAGAAGTTAAAGCATTCTAGCTGAGTAGCAGACATTTTCTGTGAATATCTGCAAATGTCCAGTATTTCATGCTTGACAATGTCATTGCTAAATCTCAACCAGATGGAATTTGCTTGTAGCTTGGGTCCAGATGGGTACTGACACATAGCAGTAAAAGGAGGGAGTTTCATGTATGTGAGATGATTGCAGAAATGAAACGGACCTTCTGTTGTTTAATCTAATACTGTATTACCAATCTTCAATAAAACAATACTTTAAAATCCGTTTTAGTGGCTCTTCTGTACATCTATTCCTGTGTCAGGTACTTCTGTGTTTTCCTTTCTGAGCACAGATCATGAAGGAAATGCAAACATGGAACAAAAGTTTGATTATTATTTCAAGGCAAGGTCTCCTAAAGGTCATTTTGCAGTGGTTCTTACATTTTTCTCTTTCCCTTGTATCATAGCTTAACCACAACTGGCAACTGAGCACTACACAGCCACCTGCTCACTCTGCCCCAGTGGAAAGGGGAGAAACAGAAACGTAAAATTAAGAAAACTCAGGGGCTGAGATGAGCAATTTAATAATTAAAATAAAATAAAACAATAAAGAAGAACAAGGAAGCTGATGAAGGTTATAGAAAGCACGTCCTGTGAGGAGCAGCTGAGGGAACTGGGGTTGTTTAGTCTGGAGAAGAGAAGGCTCACAGAGACCTCACTGATCTCAACAATGCCTTAGTGGACAAAACTGACAGACAGGAATACAAATTTTTAAAATTTCTTAGATTTGTGAGGTTTAGGTCAGTTTAAGGCATGCGTGAGAAAAGAAAAAACTTATTCTAGGAAATAGAGTAAGTTTTATAGTAGCACCTGAATATTGCTTGTGGGCAGTGAGGAACAAGTTAGCTGTGATTTATAATAATTATGCCAAATGGCCGAAGTGTACAATTATTTTCCTAAATATGAGGTAATCTTACCACAGAACTGAAAATCAGTAGTTGCCTCAAAACAGGTAGAAAAAGAAAAATTAGTTTGGTTTTTTTTTGTGGCAATTGCTTAAGTACCTGTAAATGGAAGGCAAATGGGAGCTTCTACAAAGATGCCGCCATATACTGGTATTGTTGGTTTCTCTATCAGAACATTTAGAAACCTTTTAAATAGCTGAGAAGAGATTCTGGGTTTGAATGTAGCAACTGTACAGGAAAATTCTGTTAACCTCTACTTTTAGCACAGTGAAGTTATGAAGAAGAAAGTAGATAACAGTGGCATTTCACTGGGACCATGTGCAATGATGACACAGGAATTTCCTAATATAAGAAAGAATAAACTGGTGAAATTATTGATAACAAAGGAATCCCAGAGGTTCTCTCCCTAAAGAAAACTGTCTCGTAGCACTTTCTGCTACCTAATGGAAGTTCTCAAAATACTGATAGTTATGTCAAAGTTGGAATTGTTCAATAAAAACTTTTTAGCTTTTAAAAATAATCCAATGATGTATTCGAATAACACAATGAAAGAAGATACTTCTTAGTAGCCCTGCAGAATATTTAACACTTCTAAAAGCATGCACTTTAAAATCTGCAGGATCATCTTTACCACACCTTTGAAAGAGCTAGAAAAGGTGAACTCTGTCCAGAATATGTTATTTTTTCAACAAATCTTTTTAACATTGAAGAAGCAAATGAAAGCAATAAAATACATAAAGTGGATGGAGATTATTTTATGAGGAGGTGGACACTTGCTATCTGAGCATCAATCCTAGGCACAATCATGTAAAGTTTAATGGAGAGTTTAACTGCTTAAGATAGACAAAGAAATGCTGTGATTAGTGTTAAGCCAAATGTCTTTGTGAGAAAATATGTCTCACCCAACTAAATTGATCTGTTGTCTGTGAAATTCAGCATTGTACACTAAATCTTTTAGATCATTTTAAATTGTGAAAACTGCACTGTCTAAACCAACTATTTGCACAGATTCATGTGTCTATCTATCTTCTCTCTTAGGCATATAGCTAGATAAAGAAATGGAAAGTCTACCTGGAAATGAAAGTATTTCAAGTTCACTGTGTACTGACCTGAAGTAGTTACACCTGTGAGCTATGTTACCAACAGGCAAACAATTCAAGGTAGAAAGTGGCCACATAAAAGAGGCACAGCATAAAGGTTCACCCCTTTTACCAGCAAATTTTGACTTAAATAATGAAGTCCCTTCTATACGAATTGTCCTCCTCCCACAATTAGAACATATTCAGAGTATCGATCCTAACCTATACTTTACATTTGCATTATTCTAGGTATGTCAGAGACTAACATTTTTCCAAATTCCACTGACATTGCCACAGAAGACTTTTAAAAAAAAAAAAACTGTCTGCTTTCTAGTATAAAGCATTTCTATGAGTAGCTTACTTTGCAGCTCTGTAATAGAAGAAAAACATATAAACTATTAATGTGACAGATTAATTAGTTATCTTTTTTATGAAACTTCTATAGATACTACTCTATAAAGAAAGATTGGGGGAAATATTATGATACTGTAACATTAACATGAAGGAAAATTAATACAACTAAAATTTTGCTATTTTGGTGTTTGGTAATGCATGCACAACAAAGATGACTCTGCAATATGTCATGTCATTGAGAACCATGATTTCCAATTGAAAACAGCCAAACCAACTCCTTCAATTTTTTATTTAAATATCTTACAACTGCTGACAGCTGAATCAGCAATGGCTATAAGCGAAATATTTATATTTAAGGAAAATACATAACTCTGAATGTCATTTACTATCACAAAGTATACGTAACGATTTCTACTACAAAAAATACTCATGCTTCTGAACTGCCATGCTCCCCCAAACAAAAATAATAGAAAACAGCATTAATATTCAATAAATGATTATTCCTTATTTAGAGCAAACCCTACAGATCACTGGACTTTTAGAGTACAATATTCTTGCTGTATATTATGCAACACTTGGAGTTATAATGAAAGTACGTAGAGCACATTAGGAATATTCACTAGAGTATATTAAAGTATACAAATGGTATATGTTACATATATAACAGCATATTGTCATATAAAATATGTCAAAGCACTAATTGGTGAACTAATCAATAGATAAATATATGAATTATAACTAGCACTTTAGGAATGCAATATCCTCATTGCTGCATTGATAAATGAGACCATTAGAAGCAATATTTTTCCTGTTTATAAGACTCCACTACTTTGTTGGCACATGAAGAGCAAATCTACAACACAATGACAAATTCATGTAATGCTACCCAGTGTAGGTGTGCTTCAGTATTAAAATTTTTATTATTGTAATAAGATTATTTTTCAGAGTGTAAAACAGAACGGACAACAGCCAAGATAAAAACAGACAGCTTGGTGTTTTAAAGTACCAGCAATCAACCACAACTGTTCAACTTGAATGCATGATTACTGTTTGCAAAAGAATCATACAAAAATTATCATAGAATCTCCTGAGCTGGAAGGGACCCACAAGGATCATTGAAGTTCGAAGCAATTAATGTTTTCTAATATGTATATAGGGTTCACACCTTACCACCCTCATGGGAGCTGAAGTCAGGTGAATTCTGGCCTTAAATTTCTATGTACTTCCAATTCTATTCCTTTTCCTTCACTTAAGAACAAATGTCCATATTTACGAAACAATATGTTCTTTATAATGTTTTTTGATAATATTCAGAGCACCATCAAAATGAGTAGAACAGGATGTAATTCTGTTTTAGGAATTTTAGACAAAGAGTAAAGGCCCTTTCCACTGTCATCAGGCTGTTCTTAAATGAGACTGAAGCAGACTGACTATCTAAAACACTTCTGAAAATACACCTTCAGGATTGTGTTTGATGTTCTTGATTTTCAGAAAATAAAATATAAATTCTAGAATAGTGTGATGCAAATTCCTGGGCTAGACCTTCATAAATTAATTTTTATTTTATTTCTACAGAAGAAAATAAAACATGTTTATGAATCAAGCTAAAACAAATAATCCTCTCTATATGCTTTATTTTAATTTTAGAGAACAAAAAATGGCTGAAGTGTCCCCAAAGCATTTTCACAGATACAGTCCAATGCAAGCTAAATATCTCAGAGACATTTTTGTATTCTCGTGTTTGGGGAACTGAAGACAGGTTTCATACTGTTAAATTCCAAATACTGCTACAGAAAAATTACCAAAATTTCAGTCAAAATAATTCCTTGAAGCCATCCAAGAATATAGCTCTCATTATTTTAAATAAATGAGATCTTGGCTGTGCTTTACAGGACTCCAAGAATAAGCACTGGTAAAATAATTATGATTATTAACTGTGGATATTTTTTAGTATCACAAGAGGGAAAAGAAAAATACAAATGCCAAAGAAACAGAGTTTGAAGGGTAAGAAGTAAGAAGAGATTGTATTTGTGTTATCTCTGTAAAGGACTCTTCCTGGAAGTTATACTGTGAGGAATATGTCTAACTTTGAGTAACTGAAATACGTTATTTACAATAGCAATAGCTTGTACTAGATCAGTAGAAGAATTGTTAAAGATTGTTAAAGAAAAGTATTTAAGACTTTGTGAATACTGTCTGGTAGACAATAATAGTAATTAAAATAAAACAGTTGGAAAAACTTAACCCTGTTATATGAAATCAAAGTGTTTGTTATATGAAAACAAAGTCTTTATAATAAAAGAGGCATTCAAATTTTTATTTTGGGAGAAAAACAATGAAGTTAACATAAATATCTTAAATCTAAATCAAATTCTGCTCTATCTTCTTATTCAGTTTAATTTAGCACATTCCTTTTCTTCATGAATATATAATATAAACAAAAACAAGCAGAAGAAGCTGCAACTTCCCTGAATCACAATAGCATTTAAATGACTAGCATTATTCCAAGAAAAGTATAATCTAAACATTTCAGGGACAAATTGAGTAATTGATAGCTCTTATTCACCAGCATTTGCTGACTTGCTGATGATGTTGCAATTTGCTCTAGTGTTAAAATTTTGTTGTCTATTTCTCTGAACAATCATATTGGTCTTTACTTTCACAGAAAGTAAGACAAACTGTGATTAATGATGTGAAGTTAAAGATGAGAGGAAAAAACCCAAATTATTTAATTCAGAATCCCTACATTTAAAGAAAACAAATTATCATTTGTTTAATAGTATGTATTTCTAAACTTGATTAAATATATTTCATAATATGCAAATAAATTATAAAATTCTTATTATAATGTGACGGAAGAAAATCAAATGTCATGCACATCCTCAGCAAGATCAAGAAGGTGGATCTGGGTTAGTAGTTTTAATCAGCCACCTGGGAGCCATTAGTGGGAACATAAAGGGCATGAGGACTTGTACAAGCTGACTGAGAACAGAGGGAATGGGTTTACCAAAGGCAAAATATGCCTGACCAGCCCAAATGTGTGTTGTGATGAGATAGATGAACTCTGTGGGTGAAAGGAGAGCAGCAGATGTTGTGCTCTTTGACAGCAAGGCTTGTAGTCAACTTGGCTTCACATGGACTGGATAAGTGGCCAGTGAAGTGGATGGAAAATTGGCTGGGCCATAAGTTGTAAAGGGGTGTGATTAATGATTCCAGCTTTTGGCTGGTTTCTAGTGGCATTACTCAGGGATTGCTACAGAGACCAATACAGCTCCAAAACTTTGTTGACATAACAGATTGCAGTACTCAGCAATTTAGCAGCCAATACCAAACTAGGAAGAGCAAATAACATGGTGCTATTCAGAGGAACCCAACCTAGCAGAAGATATAGCAGAAGAAAGCTCATGAGTGTCAATAAAAGAAAATGCAGTCTTTCATCTGGAATGAAATAACTCAGCGAAAGAGAACAGATTGCGTGCTGTCTGGATAGCAAGAAGAATTACAGAAAGTAATGGTAGTTCCAAATTAAAGGTGAGTCAGCCACACACAAAGAAGAAAGCTCACCACATACTCTCTTAGGAGAGAAGTAGCTAGATAGTTGTGGAGAGTGATTCTCTCTCTTGATTGAGTATTTGTGAGAATGTACATAAGCTGTACCTGGTTTGGCCTCTTCATTGCCAGAAAGTCCTGGATGAACTTGAATTAATCCAGCTGTGTGTGATCAAGATGATTAGGGTTCTGGTGCATGTGCCATGTGAGAAGACACTGAAGAAATTCAGTTTGTTGAGTGTTAGGAAAAAGTAAGCTAAGGAGACACCTTATTATATATATATTATAATGGTATAGAGAAGGTAGAGACACTCTTGAAAGCACATAGTGACAAGAAAAAAAGTAACAGGTGCAAGTTGCAACACAGAAAATTTTGGTTAGACATAAGGAAAAAAAAAACATTTTAAGGATGAAGTTGGTCAGTTTCCTGGAAATGCTGGAGAAATCTACATCCTGGGAGATGGTCAGAACTTGGGAGACAGCCCTGAGCAACCTGCTTTAGTTGGATCTGCTTTGAAGTGGTTTTACTATATGGCATATTATGCTTTCTTTCTGAAACTTCTACAGAAATAAATTAATATACCTAGAAATTAGTATTTTTTTTTTTTTTTTTTTTTTTGATCTTGTGAGGGAAAAGACAGGACTAAATTGCAAAGTAATTTCAGTCAAAACCAATTTCTTTTCAATTCTGGAAATTTTAGACAGTTGAAGGGAAAATAGACTAAATATTTACTTCCTTATTACTAGAAAAGATGTGATTAAAGCCTGAGCTGGCAGAATTTTCTATAACTAAGTTGTCCCTACAAAATGAATAGGTTTGCTTATTTTTTTAGAAAGCAGTAATAAAATTCCATGGTGTAGTTTAATTTTTAAGAAAACCCAGGATATTCTTTATTTTTAAAAAATCAGTAAATCATAGCATAACAGTAAGATATTTAATGTATTTTTGCGGGGCTAAATATTCCAGGACAGACTTAGTAATTTGAAAATATTTGTAAGACCTATTAGGAACATATATTTTATGCAAGAGATTACCTGAAATATAAAAATAGGTCCTACTCGTTAATAACATTTCAGTATTGACCACACCATTTAGGCTTTCTACTTTGCTTGGAAATAGCAGTTTCTTTATATATTAAAGTTTGGAAAACTGGGATATTATTGATTTTATAAATTCTTACATTTTGAAATTGCGGTGTGATTAAGATTGCTAACACTTTGGACTTTTATTGAACTTAGACATTTTTTCACTTAGATTTTGGAGGCAATAAAAAAGCAATATTAAATCTCGGAGAGGCACAATATTCTTTTTATCAACTTGGCCATCTAAAGAGTCATTGCAATAATCTAGGATTCTGAGTTATTGAGATTGTTTGAAAGAACTAATAGTGTTTATGGTTCAGTTGGGTGTAATTTGTTAATGCAATTCATGTATTGTACATATGAAAAAGGCACAGCTCATCATAACTGTATATTGAATATACTGCCCAGTTTTATTATATATGGTAAATTCATGCAAGAGTGCCAAGTCTTTATATTGTTCAGTTGTGAAGTAGGGTGGGAGCATTGCAAATGGTTGGATATGTTTAAAAAAAATCTAGTTTTACAGTACTTTTTTTCTGGTCATTGCCATCTGGGATTCATAGCGTATTATTTGTTTGTCTGCAATATTTTAATCTTTGACTGTGGGAGTGATTTCCCATTACAATATGCTAATACTTTGTGTTAGTGATAATGGCAGAACTGTAGATCTAGGAGTGCTAAGTTAACTATCTTCCTTCTCGTACTGGTCTGGGATTCAAGACCTAGTACCTCAGTGTAGTACTGACACTGGAAAATAGCACTGGACAGTTTTCACTCTGAAATTATTTCCTTGCTCAGCATGGGTAAAATTCTTCTCTTCTCTGCTCTGCTCTTCAATGAGAAGCTAGTTTAGTGTCTTCTTTACCATGTTATCCTTAGTCAGATTTTATCAGCTCTGGCAAACCATTTTGTAAAGAGTGCAATATAAGTAAGATATGGCAATGAGCATGATTTTGAATGTGTTTTATCCCTCACTTAATCCTAAATCACCAGCAGTAATTATGGTAGCCATTTCTTCCATCATGAATCAAACTCTTAATTTGTCCTCAGAGATGTACTTTTATCAGTATGACATCATTCTATGTCATTTAAGACAGCTAGCAAAGAACAAGGTTAAAGCTAACACAAAGTAGTCCTCCAGTGTCAGAGAGCCTATGCAAGCCACAACAAGGCAACTTTTTAACCAGTAGAGAGTATAAAAACTGCTTCCGGATAATCCCTCCTTTGTAATACGACCTGGACAATTAGTGTTTCTGTAAGTTTATTCTGTGATTTAGAAGCAAAATAGGGTGAAAGAACTTAATTTTCCTTACCCAAGTTTGCAAACATGAATGAAAACCAAAGTGTATACGTAAAATATTGCTATTATTCCCATTATCAATAATAGAAGTTGGATAGCTGAAATGTCCTACACTGTGTAGAGGGACTCTACATAAAAGATTAAGTTGGAAAATAAGATGTCTATTTTAACTTTCAGTGTGACATTTTATTTATTTTCTTCTGTGCTTCAAGGATCAGATGAAGCCATCTTTTTAATAAGGAAATTTATGTAGCAAGAAGGATTAACTGAAGTATCAGTGTTTGCCAAATACTTTCTTTAATGGGTTGTAATGTTCCTTTGACATACATAATTAGTCAATTGTCTTATGATGCTACAAATGCTCCTTCAGATAGCATCAGTAGTTACTAGTCTATACCTGAATTTTGGCTTCAGTAATTGAAATTAAGCTTTTGTAGTACAGGGAAAATGTAAATGAAGGTGAAGAAATCTCATCAGGGGAATGGTGAGGCATTACTGTACATACACTTTTCTCCTCTTATCCTACATTAGACAACTTTATTCTTCATCAGGAATTTATAAAAAAAAATTCTGCTGACCTTCACTCAGTTGCAGAGCAATCTACTGAAATAATCTAATAAAAGACCCAAACCCTTTTCTCCTTTTGACATATTTTGTGGATTCACACTTCACTATTGCAGTCGATTGGAATTTACTATTTCTGAGAAAACATTTACCTGCAAAATTAAAATACTTGCTTTGCATTAGTCTCAATATTCTTCTCCTGCAGTTCAACCAAGGAGGTTGGTCTTTTTTCGTTTTTATTTATTATTATTATTGTTATTATTGTTATCATCATCATCTTCATCATAATTGTTGTTGTTATATAATAATAAAAAGTGTACAGCTTCCAGGAAAAGAAAAAAAAAACAAACCCGCAACAAGTACTCTACTGTCCTATCTTTTAAAATGGAAGTGAGTGTACTGCTTTTCTCTTCCTATATTATTATCATAGTCATGTTCAGCTCTCTTTTGGCACTGTATACACTGCAGCTTGTTCTTCACCTCATGTTTTCTCTGGGTTAAACCTTTAAAGGAGGAAATATCTTAGGTGAAGATGTAAGATGCTAAGATTAAAATGTATTACAGACATAGCCAAAACAGGTATTTTCCTTTCAGCTGACAGCCAACAGTCCAGTGGCAAGTAATACCAAAATCCATCTGAATTTTCTCTATCCTAATTTTCACCTTTGTTTTCTCTCTCATTTGTTTCATCAACTACTTTCCATTCCTTCTTTGATAATTTCAGTCTCTGAGTTCCCTCTGGGTGACTTTTTAATTTCCTCACATCTTTTTTATGAGACAAAATTAGAATATCAATTTCTCTGTGTTCTTCACCTATTGTTTGGAGACATGTTCATACATTTCACTACACCTTATGTAAATGTGTGATATCATGTAGTGTATTTTTATACTCCTTACTGTATCTCAAGTCATATGGAGAACAATTCTGCCTTTACATCTAGACTCACAGTTCATTTGTGTTAAAGGTTAGGCTCCCATTGGGTTTCTTTAATGTTTGTATCAGGACTGTGGTAGTTAATGTTACTATATTAGCATGACTGTATAAAAATTATTCCAGAGTTAAAAGCTGAACTTTACCCATCCCCATTAAAGGGGAGATAAGGTTTTTAATAAGGTTATAAAATAATAAAGTGTTAATTGAAGCTATATCAGCAAGTAGTTTCTAAAGAAGTGTAGAAACTATTAATGTCCTTAAAAATGCTTATGCATGAGCAAAAAAAATGTATATTAGTGGGTCCATAGCCTTGCTCACTTCTTAAATATCCAACTGTTAATGTTTTTTCAAACTTTCATCATTTCTGAGATTTTCTGTGGCCTCTACCTTTAGGATTTCAGTATTCCTTTGAAATTAGTCACCCCTGAAGTTCACCATCTATTGACAATGTGCAGTTCAGATGTTGTAGTGGTTTGATCTCATTTGATCACATTTTACTCTGTGAGATAAGGACCAGAAGAAATGCAAAGCAGGCCTAAAACTTTCAAGAATATAAGAAAGTTTATTACTAACAGAGTTAAAGGTAACAAAAATAGAAAGAAAGTTGAAGCACAACCCTCTTCTTTCCAGCACTCTCCAAGCAAAAACTTCTCTCCCCTGCCCCCCCCTTTTCTCCCTCCAGCACTCTCCTCTCCTTTTACCACCTCACACAAAAGGTAACAATTTTGGTCAGTGTTACAGTCTTTAAAAGTCTCTTTCTTATGCTTAGGGAAAAAGGTTCCTTCTGCTGATGCTGCAAACTTCTGATTTCTTCACAATCTCAGTAGTCCGCCCGGAAATTACCTACTGAAGTGAAATCTCTCCCATGAAAATTCCACAGTATATTCACACTGCAACATGGGCCATCACATGGGGTTACAAGTCCTTTTAAAGATGAATTCTTCCAGCCCAAACACAAAGGTTCTCTGCTTCCAGTCTCTTTTAAACATAAATTATTCCAGCTTAAACACAAGGGCTTCTCTGCTTCTTCACAAACCTCTAAAAGCTGCTTCACAACTACATGGCCTGGCATAGGCATTCTCTTACATCTTCACAGGCTGCAACATGAATTCTCACAGGCATGGATTTTCATCTCCCCATACTTT
>VZTE01005092.1:47436-69835 GCA_013397775.1 Eulacestoma nigropectus | reverse complement strand
TCCCCACGGGCTGCGCTGATGTTCAGTTCGGTGCGAGCTGTGCAGGCTGGAAAAGGAGGCTCCGCTGGTCCCGCTGGGTCTGCGCGGGCTGCGTGAGGGGGGAGAGGATGCTCCCCCTGGGCTGCATGAAGGGGGAGGGGAGGCCCCTCCTGATTCAGAAGCCGAGCCAGGTGAATTCGGCTGTCGAGCAGCCCATGTCGAGCAGCCCATGGTTAGTTTAGCTGCTCGCGGCTCTGAGGGAAAGGAGAGGGCTGAGGGGGGGGCAGGCAGGAGCCCAGGCCAGGCCCGGGCCAGGCCCGGAGGCCGCCCGGGTCTTGGAAGCCCCCCCTTCTCCCTCAGGAGACCGGGAACCAGAGAGGAACCTCCCGCCCTTGCATGGGGTTTAAATATGCAAAATTCACAAAAGCGCATTGGCTTAAAAGCTTGTCAATCAACTCAGTTTCAACCCATGACAGATGTACAGCCTATCAAAACTAATTCAGATCCCTGAAGAAACGTGTACATATGAGTCACCATTTCAAATGGTACTTTTTGGTCTTAGATCACTTCTTGCCACTGAGATCTCCTGCCTAACTATTCTGCTTTGTAAACTTTCAGAGTTTCAGAAGAATACTGCCACTTGTTCTATATCCATAATTAAAAGAGCAAATATGTCTCTCATTTAATAGGTCTTTAGTGGTGGAGCCATGACTCAGAGTCAGCTCTGCCTCAGTGTGCTCAGTCAGCAGGGATTACACCCACCATGTCCATAGAAAAGCTGCACCCAGGGTGCAGGAGCAGCCCAGGGTGTGGCGTGGAAGTTCAGGCAGGCATGATGCAGATACCCTATGGGCTCTAGAGTTCAATTTATGTCATCACCCTCTTGGGAGATAGGTCAGGTAAGCTCAGAAAGGGGCACAGGCTATTGGAACCAAGCTCTGGCCTCCCTGAACAGTAGCAGCCAGAAGAAACAATTCAAGATAAAGGGGACCCTCTATCCATCCCTCAGCAAGAAGAAGGCAGCAGTTGTAAAGAAAGGAGTGAATGGAGGGTAGTCCATCCTCGTGGCAGAAAATGAAATCCTTCGCCCACCTCACCCCTCCAGGTGCCTCTTCACAATAGGTAAGAGGCTTTGTACACGGCTGAGTGTTGCACTTGACACACCTGAAGGATGAGATGCCATCCAGAGGGACCTGGACAAGCTCGAGAAGTAGCCCATGGGAATCCCATGAGGTCTAACAAGACGAAGTGCAAAGTGCTGCACCTGGGTCAGTCCAGTATCAATCCAGGCTGGGCAACGACCAGATCAAGAGCAGACCTGCTGAGAACTTGGGGGTGCTGGTGGATGAGAGGCTGAACATGACCCACAAATGTACACTCACAGCCCAGAAAGACAAATGTGTCCTGGGCTGCATCCAAAACAGCATGCGCAGCAGGACGAAGGAGGGGATTCTGCTCCTCCACTCCACTCTGATAGACCCCTACCTTGAGTAGTGAATCCAGCTCTGGGACCCCCAGCACAGGAAGACTATTGACCTGTTGGAGTGAGTCCAGAGCTGGCTATCAAAATGATTAGAGGAATGGAGCACCCAGGAAAGGCTGAGAGAATTGGGATTGTTCAGCCTGGAAAGGAGAAGGCTTTGGGTCACCTAACTGTAGCCTTCCAGTACCTGAAGAAAGCCTGCAAGAAAGACAGAGAGACAATAGTTAGAAGAGCATGTAGTGACAGGACAAGGGGGAATGGTTTTAAACTGAAAGAGAGCATGTTTAGATTAGGGTTTAGGAAGAAATTCCTAATATAGTGAAACGTGTCCCTGCCCATGGCAGAAGGGTTGAACTAGATGATCTTTAAGGTCTCTTCCAAACCAAACCATTCTATGTTTCTATGATCAAATTCCTGAGTTTGCTTCAACAGAGCATTAACTAACAAGATATCATCTACATCCTACTCGCTGTGATTATCTCTGTGCAACAGTGTAATATTATCCTTATCTGCATCAGAAAATAAAATATATACAGATTTGAATATAGTAATTTTATGGTATTTCATATACAAGATTGTCATATGCTTTCAAATGCTAGATCTTGATTTACAGAATAATCTACTGAATGTAGATTTGTTTATTTGTCTCCAATTTCTGGTTGCTACTTTCATATGAAAAGCCTTGTCTTTTATGAAGAAAAATGCATATTTGACATTACATTATGTTTGTATTTAAATATTTCTAGCTGAACATGTTTTGGGGGTTCAGTTCAGAAAATGCCTGCTGGTGGTGTGTGTGATACCTGTAATTTCTTTTTTCTCAATATGATTTAGTACTAATTTAGATTTATCCAGCACTTCTACCTAATTATACTTGAGCTGTCTCAGTCTTGACTGATTGTTTGGGTAATATTAATATATGAACGGTAAAGAATTTTTATGAAGATAAATCCCACTAAGGCTGACATTTTATTAACTAGTTCTAGAAGTTTGTTGGATATTGCTTCTTCTCTGACAAAGTTAATTAACTTTGATAAATATTACCCTACCAACATCCTTGAATGTAAACACTTTAGGCTTTATCATACATTACTTTAATTTATAGTTTGATCAACATTTACAATTGTTAACAAGTTTTATTTCTATTTTCTACTTAGTATCATCATGCTGAGTTCCATGATCAATAGAAGCCTACAAGGTGTTAAAAATTGCTTTTATTATCCTAGATGTTAATTATAGCAATACTACATTTTGCCAGCCTATGCTCTTCTGAAGTTATTCTTAATATATCATGTTGCTTTCAGATTTCTAAAAACTAGAATTTTTTATCCTCTCATTTCACTTATCAGTTCTGCCCCTTGATTATCTGAAAAACTGTACACTGGACATATTTTGGGAGTGGCTACCTGTAAGGCCGTTAAAAGATGTTTTCTTAAGTTATTTTTCCAATTTACTTTTATTTATGACTGATTATTTCCTATTTGAAGAAACTGCCAACTTTATGATTTATTTTTAAGTTCATATAATTTTAAAACCTGGATTAGGTTCACCACCTGTGTTTGTGAAATTAGGTTGTTACTTTTATCCAAGTGTTACGTATGCCTTTCGTCCAAACTGACAAAGCATATGCTTGATAATGATTTTAATCCTTCATGAATTATAATCTGGCTCTGATCAAAGAGTAATACACATAAAGAGTATTAACACAGCATGTATTATTTTGTACAGTACGTATAAAATGTTCCCAAAGTAAACATTGGACATCTATAGCAAATATTCAATAATCAATAAAATGATGGATGCAACAATTAAGCTCAGTGGTTTTCAACAACTAGTTCCAATGAGGAAGTTAGTCTTCAGAAAAGCTGTTTTGATGGCATTCCACTACTGGATGTTCACCAAACTGAAGAATGTAGGTCCTGCGCATTAGCCCACAGATGTCTTTCTTTATCATCAAAGTCAGAGACTGAAATGTTAAAGTTTCTGGCTTAAACATCTTCATGAAGGACTTGCCTATTATAGCAAAACTGTACAAAACGGTGCAGAGAAAACCACCAAAACCCTGAATGGGGCCCTGAACTGCTCCTTGATGGAGATAAGATAAAGTAACTCAGGGGGAGAAGAATACATTCACAGAGGGATCTAGCTTAGCACCTTCAGGGTGGAGACCACAGCCCCAGGACTATCAGCTGCCAGGCTTGCATAGACCCTCACACCAAAGGGTGGGGGGAGGAAGAGAGGTTTCGGGTGTGTAGTGAAAAAGCCTCTGGTCAGATGCAGTTAACACCCATCCTCTGATGTTCAGACCAGTTCAGCTGTGGGGGGCCTTGATCCCGGGAAAAGCCACATCCACATGAGGGACAGCAGAGGGGGTGTCACGGCCCATCAAAGGCTCCCCCCCCGAAGGACCCTGCACCAGAGTATTGCATGTGATGCAATAGATCCAGAGTCTTGCAAGGGACAGTGTCAAACTTGCCCACCCTAGGGGAGGCACCTGGGCATTCCCACCTGGCCCAAACGTATATTAATCCATTGGATTCTATACTTTTTGGAGGCGGGGGACCCTCACCACCAAGAAGATAGAGGGGAGCAATGAGATGTCATTGGGACCCTCTGAAGGGTTATGTTTCTACCTAACCCCTGCCACTCTCTCTCTGTCTCCTCCACCCCTGCACACACCTCTTTTTCCATTCCTTCCTTTCTTTCCTCTTTCTTTCTCTTTGCCTCTTCTACTATTAAATAAAATACATCAGGGTTTCTTTTGGCACCAACATCTAACCTTGATTGGTTTTAATCATGTTTTTTGGGTATATTTCAAACCTTTCTGGGTCCGATCTGTTTAATTCACAGAGGCTTAGTTTCCTTTAGTCTTCTGTGTTAAACCGGTTCATAACAATCAGCTAAACCCATTTAGTTACTTTGGAATAAAACCAATGACCTTTAAATAACTTCTGCAGAGATATTACCATGTGCAATGGTGGAAACAGAGTAATATGTGGCCCTGTCTCTCCTTTTCAGTCTCTAGTAGTATGACAGAATAAATCTATTCCATTCTATTCTATTCTAGTTAACCTATTCTAGTTAAAACTGAAGCAAGATAGAAGAAGTGTCTGTTTAATTCTAGTAAATCTTCAGTTTATTTTCCATTGTGTCTAAGGCTTTCCTTTCAAATGATTCCTAGAAATCTCTTTCCTGGGAGTTTTAACCAGCCCCTTAAAAATATCTCCTTGAAGAGTTTTAAATTTGTACAAATCTTTTAGCATTTAATCAGATCACTCTTCACTCTTTTTGAGAAAAATGCTAAATATTTTTATCTATGTTGTGCTCAGCTAAATCAAATGTAGTTATTCATACATCAATCTGTCCCTGTCTTTTTGACTAATTTCTGTGCTGATAACTGTTTATAGTTGTCTGAGTGCAATAGCACCTGTTAATTTTACTGACACATCCACTGTTCTTTCTTACTCATTATACCATTGATAAGAAACTCCTGTTTTAGATTTAGTCTCTTTTTGGCCCAGGAAGATTAGATGCATTTTCTTAAAAATAAATTTAAAAAATTCAAAGATGTTACAAAATAATTGTGCCAAAGAAATAGTTCATGTCATCAGAATGGGTAATACATTATCTGATATTGTATTGGCAATCTATGTAAAATGAATTGTTTAGTTATGATTATTTTCCAAATGTCGTGTTGAAACTCTCCCTGGTAAATCTTGCCACCCAATGTCACTTTATCTAACTTTATTTAGGCAAGACAGATTAAGATAATCTAAAATCAGCAAATCTTTAAATTATCACTTAAGAAAGATTAAACCCTTTCTTTTCTGATAAAATCTGGCAGATCTTAGGACTTTCAATGTACTGCTGTAGTTCAGAATGGTCACTTCCCATAAACAAAACTCATTGAAGAAATTCATAATCATACATAGCCATACTGTGTTTTACATTACATTAAAATTACCCTTAAGTAAAGGTCTGCATTCTATTTCCTGTTACATAGAATGCAAAATGTTATAATTTATTGAGATAGTTAATGTAAACTGTCTCTGTAGCAAATATAAGATGGTACTTTGAAAATCTAATTTTCGAAATGCGAAAAATGCTGAAATTCAACCTAAAATTTGAGATGAGTTCTTATATACATTTAGTATCTTTCAGAGAGAGAAAATAGAAAATATAATTTATGAATACTTGCTATAAGTAACATGGTAATGGATTTCCGATGTGATAATAAATTCATGCAATATGAATGAGCAAGGTAAAGAGAACAAAATTTGGGGTTTGTGACATAACTCCTACTTCATAAATTAAATAATAGCAATGATAATATCTCATGGGATCTATACTGGTATTAGTCTGCATTACAGAAAAGATAATTATACAAATAATTGTGAGAGCCTTCTATTATCTTTCCCAGTTTTATTATTCTTTCCCCATTTCTAATATGAACAGTACAACATATTTTCAGAAAAGCACATTTAATGAACTTAGGGTTTATTTCAGATCATGTGTGTGAAATAAAAACTTAGATTAAAATTTAAAGAACAAATTTAACCATTACATAGTCCTTAAAAGAGAATAGAATCTTAAGGAATGTCTCTGCAAATTTTATCTATCTTCCTTTGGTTTCAACTGCATATCTCACTGGTATGTTTATAATTGTGTTCAAGTTGACTTTATAAATATATTTTAGAAATCGTGCTCTATAATCAAATTGATAAACATCCACTCTTCCATTGTCTGTTCACCTGCATATGTAAATGTAATAGACAAGATTCCATTGTATAGAATTTTTCCCTCTATCTTCAAATGGGTGAGTAAGAAACTTGAAGAGCAGTCTCATTTGAACTTGTAAATTAAGGACTTCTTTAATAACAGGTATTTCCCTTGATGAAATGTTCCTAAATACTTATGGGAGAAGGTAGGTTACTCCATAGTACTCTTTCATTGAAGTTACAGAGCAAAGGCCTTTTCCTGTTGAAATACACAGCTAGAAAGAAAGAACTCATGTCTTTGGGTTTGCATGTATTTAGATGTGATATGCATAGCAAATTTCATTTTAAAAATTTAATTATTTCCTGAGACAGGTACAAAGAGTACTGGAAGTGTGCAAAGTCAAGTACAGGGAAATTAGGAAACAGAATTATTATGCTCTGCATATTCAAACCAGATATTTTTCTAAACATTTTCATTGTGGTAGATGGATATCTGTTCTGTATTGAGTGGCCTGGTCTCATTTCTTAGCCCAGAGGGTTTTTTAGACACTGTGCCTAAACTCAGGGAAAAAAAAAGACCAAAGACTAAAAAGTTCTAAGCAATGTATCCACGGTCACCCACTGGAAGTGTAGAAAATAGCAATTCTGATTCCAAAATTATTATTCCAGTTTTAGGGGAAAATAACAACCACATTCACAGCCACAGCAACAACATAAAATTGACATAATCAATAATAACAGTAATTATAAATAATGTATTCAAGGTTTAGATGAGAAATTCCTTTCCATAAATATGCATGACATTCTCCAAGTAAGTCAGTGAATGAGTGTCTGCATGATGAAAAGAAAACATGCCTGTCCAGAATTCAAAAACACTGCAACACAAGTGATGAATTTCAACACTAACATCCACTCCATCAGCACCCAAGCTATCCACAGAAACTTTGAAAGTTAGAAATTTTGGCATGATTAATGAAGCTATGGACCATGACTTTGTGAAAGACAAATTATAGAGCAGATGCAAATTAAAATTGATTCAATGAGGGATAACGAGAGCTGACACAGGCATGTGTTGGCAAAGGCCAGTTTAGACAAAGTAATATTTTATTAAACTCCAAAGACGCAAAAAAAAAAAAAAAAAAAGGAAAAATCTTTCAACAATCACTGTCAAGTAAAATCAAAATAAGCCAAATATAAAACCCAAACTTAAACCCCTTAATATAAGTATTTTATATATTGGTAATAGTCACATTGGAAGCAATTACCTCTGTTCTGAAATTTCAGACATGCAAATAAATTCTGACTTACGACTTGCTTTCCCCTAGAATAGGCTAAACTGTTTCTTAATATTTACAGACTTCAGAGCATCATAATGAAGACAAGCACATAGGCATGGAAACTGCCTGTGTAAATTAGCTTCACAATACCTGTAGGAATCAGACCTAGATTGCTAAGTAAAAAGATCCAGACACTAGGGACATCAGGACAAAATAAGGCCTGCTTCCTGATACCCTTATAAAATATCAAGTTTCCTCTCAAGTGTAGTTCCATCTCAGTTTTCAGTTGTTTTGGCTTACAGAAATCTTTGTCTAAGGATAATTAATTTTTAAGATATGTCCAGGTTCATATATGGCACTATGTAGAAATGTGGAAAAGATGAACTGCAGATGACGTACCAAATCACTCAGAAAGTCCCTGTTAACAAAAGCAATACTCCTTAGTCATGAAATTTCCTACAGCCAACAAAACCAATGTAGGATTTTTCTCCAGAGCCAAAGAAAGGTGTTGTCCTAGTAATTTAGACATTGCTACAGTGCATCGAGCTTCCATCCATTCTCCTGCTTTCACAGCTCCCAGTAGCTGAATGTTTACATACTCTTTCCTTTTCCTTTACACAGGCTTTCCTTCCAGATTAGTCTCTACAGTATACTTCTGTCAGGACTTAAACAATGCAGTCAACTTGTCTCAAAGCACTGTCACAGGAGGAAGTTCTCACAAGATAAGCAGCCAAAATAGGCACAGATGGCAAACAGGAAGGCATTAATTTCCGGCCTACAAGAAGGTGGAATGCTTGGAATTAGCACACCAGACAAGATTCCACTGTGCAGACTGTGGAAAAACATGGATGCAACAACAGGAAGATGCCAGGCCTTGTGAGGCAGATCTGGGTAATCTATTTGGACAAAAATTCCCATCATGGCAAACTGTAGGAAAGGAAGCAACTGTCTACACACATACTATCCCAAGTTGTGGGAACAGCATGTATGTCTCTGGAGTAACCATTCCTGGAGGTGTTTAAGAAAAGACTGGATGTGGCATTCAGTGCCATGGTTAGTTGACAAGGTGGTGTTAAGTCATAGGTTGGACTCAATGATCTCAAAAGTCTTTTCCAACCTAGTTGGTTCTGTGATTCTGTGATTCTGTGACTTGGACTGTATAAAAGTGGTTTCTCCAGACGAACACTCTGGGGATCCCACCATTGAGAAGACCAGAAGAAGAAGAGCCAGGGGAGATGTGGTGGTGACTATAATCTCTCTCTCTCTCTTTCTCCCTGCCTTGTTCCTACTTCTACCTCTCTCTCACATTTACTGTTAAATATAATCTGTACTATTGACTTTGGCATGAGGTCTCTTAATTCAGGCAGTCATCTTTTAATAACTGGACCCTAATATTATTCCAGTGGATCATAATCTTAATTGATGTCAGGAGTGGGATCCTAACATTATTCCAGTGGAACATAATACCTTCCCAGGATGGCTTCTCTCTACTGCCAAAGAAAATGCTGCCTAGTTGGCTACTGCATCATGACAAGCTGCACTCACACAACATTTTCTAATGTTATCCTTCAGAAATAAGCAAAGCTACCAACAGTTCCAAACCAAAATGATAAAACTTGATTTTCTTCATTAATTTCATAAGATTGCAAGCACGAACACCTTTTTCAGTAATGGCTGCAGCCCTGCATGGGCTCCTCCATAAGCTGCAGGGGAACCTGTGCTCCCACACCTGCAACACCTTCTCCCCTCTTTCATCTCTCGCCTCTGTGTCAGCAAAGATGTTTTTCTCTCTTTTTCCTCACTCTCCTCTGCCATGCAGCATTTTGTCCTTTCTTAATTTTTTTTCCCCAGTGCCACCCCTGCCCCGGCCGTGGGCTCAGCCGCGCCCTGCGGTGGGTGGTTGGATCCAGCTGGAACCGGCTGTGTCCGGCTGGGGCAGCCCGGCCTCCCCTTACAAAGCCCCCGCAGCCCCCTTGTGACAGCACCTTGACACGTAAACACAATGAATTTGAAAACGGTAGTCCACTTTCTTTTGGAGAGTGTCTGGATTAGAAAAAATAATAATAATAATAATGAAAAAAACCAAAACCAATCCCCAACTTCCCTCTACCCTCTTCTTTGTGCTAGTTGTACTTGCAAAATATTTATGAAGTAATTGCTATTTCAAAGCTCTCCGTGTAGGTCAGAGTTGATCTATGATGTCATTATGCTTTGGGGAATGCTTGCACAAAAGCTACTCCCAGTGTATTCACTATGTAGAAATATTGATCTGAGTTGTCAGAAGTGTTAGACTTTTTCAATCTTCATAATTCACATTTCACTGCAGTTGGGACAGGAACACCTGAAAATCTTGAAGTATTTTTGTTTAAGCAGAATAGTCTGTACTCGTGACTAAGAGTTCAAGTGTTTTCTCAGACCACAAACTGAGAAGGGATGTTTGAAACATATAGAACTTGTCTTCATATAGCTCTTTTATTTTTTTCCTTTTTTTTTTTTTTTTATGAATAGCTCTTTTTAAGCCACACACATAGAAAAGCATGCTTTATTATAATTTGGGAAGAATTGCAACCTATTTACAGTAATTAATGCATCATCATTGTGGCATTGCTCTAATATTGTATCACCAAAATTATTTTCTAGTGGTGAAATTGTGTAATACATCAGTAAAATGCCCCTATTGTGATAATATGTTTATCTTTAATATAGCATCACTGGCATAAACAGGTTCTGAGGGTTCAAGCTTAAACAGAAATAATTGATAGCATAATACAAATAAGTTTATTTATATAAGTTTATAAACTTGTAAGTTTATAAATTTATAGTTTATTATATATATATATTTCATTTAAATGAGTTTCATTTTGATTCATTTAAGTAAAGCATTTGGAAGGGAACAGATTTGTATGCGAGGGGATATTGCCTTCATAATAACAGCAATAATGATTCATATTTTAACATCTGCATTAAAATGTATGCTTGTATTAAAGTGCATGAAAGAAATTCTTTCAGTGGAGCAGCTCCAACAAAAAAAAAAAGTATTGAAGGGAAAGTACCAAAAAGCTTGATGGCTGCCTATTTATGAAAGTTTTAGGAAATTATGTATCCTGAGATACTATAGCTGGACTTTATGTATATACATACACATATGCATATACACAAGTTTTGATAGAACAAAACTTTTTGTATGTGTGTGCAAGTGTGTGTATGTGTGACAACAGCTTGCATATTTTAAACTGTATAAATCCTTCAATTTCATTTTCATGGCTCTCTGCTTTAGCTGTTAGAATTCAGTTTGTTAGATTGATTCTCAGGCCAGAAAATACCATTTTGAAATGATTCAGCAGTCTACTCAGTTTCCAAGAAAAATACATCTTCCTTCCATATAATTTTTTTTAACTTTTCTTAGCAGCCCCAGAGACTGAACAGAAAGTGATCAAGACAGGAAATGGACAGGAAAATATCCCTTTATGTAACCAAAGGTCTGTTGGGGAACAGATGAAAACCTATTGTCTTTTAAAAAGTTATAACTGCCTTAAGACAATATACAGCCTGTCTTTTGTTTTATCATCCAACATTCCATGTAATATCTTCAAAATATGCTGGTAATGTTAGGAAAGATAAAAAACTAATTAGGTGAGGCATTTTTTATGTTCATTATATTTACATATCCTGATTGATGCTGGACCTTGCAAAGTATGCAGCAGATTATATTGATAACACACATTTTTGTATATAAAGATGGCTACCCATTGCCTGAGAATGAGGGATATTTAACAAAGGAAGCAGCATTAAAAGAAGTCATCTATGTGATAATAGAGACACATATACATTCATTTGATTATGAACTAATCAGAAAATTCTAATGTCCCAAATGTTTAACCCTTCAAACATAAGAGCTGTTTTTCCCTTTTTCATGGTAAAAGTTTATGCTCCGCTCTTAGCATGGGATAAAAAATATCCCATCAATTCATAATTCAAGTTAAATCTTCAAAAAGTATTTGTACTAATAAAGTCATGGTAGAAAAGAATGACCTAGCAAAGTTATTCAGCCTATCTATTTCATACCAAGGCAGGCTCAGTCTAAAGAGACAGCTGTCTAACCTGACCGTAAAGATGTTCAGACTTCAGTCTTTCCTGGTAATTCAGTGCTTCTGAAAACTCAGCTTTACAGAGGTTAATAATAATTATACCTGAAGCTTTCATACCATGATCTAAATCTTTGTCCCTGTTCATTGTGTGAAGACTATTATTATGCCACCTCTGAAAAAGTTTCAAGTTCAATTTATTGACAAAAAATTTCCAGGATTTTTTTCTCTGAGGTCATTCCTTTTTATGCCTGATCATTCTTACAGCTGTCTCCAGCATCCCATTGGTACACGTCTTTCTTAACCACAATAACCCAAACTGACCACCATACGCTAGCTAAAACCTCAATAACGTTGAAAAGATTTGATGGATTATTCACATTTCATGTGAGTTAAACTGTTATTTAAATATGTCAGAATGATATTTGCCTTTTGCACAGGGCATGACACTGGTAGCTCATGTTCAGCTTGTGATCTATTTGCTTAAGATCAATATCAGAACAAGAGCTCCCTAACCCATTGTTCCCCATCATATGTTCATGCAATTGACCACTGCAATCTAAATAAAATACCATGCACTTCATCCTTATTAATTCCATCCTATTCTCTAAAAGGTCATGTAAGAATGCGGAAGATGAGATTTTGCAATGCATTTACTCCTATAAAGGGATAGTGTGGGTCATAAAAACATAAGGTGTAAACACAAGGTTAAAGCAGCTGAGAATATGGGACATAAATGTCACAGAAAAATGTTACAGAAATAAAGTAAGTAGTCAGTCTGTACCACCCAAATGCTATGTGGAAAACATATCAATGAAATAAACATTTTTGATATGTATTCAAGACAGAACTTAAGAATTCAGTGAATAATGTAAATATATAGTCAGGTTGTCATAAAAGTCTGAAAGTTACATACTTATATAATCTGCAAAAGATATAACCTGGGCAGCAGCATGAAACAAATCTTTGCAGGACAGAGGTGGCACATAGCAGTAAGTGAGTAGGAACTGAGAAGGCAGAAGGGACTGATCTAGGTCTCAAACTTCAAATTAAGCCAAAGACAAGGGAACTCACATTTCAACTTTAACCAACCCGAAATACAAAGGAAACTATGCCTTGGAGAACTGATTCTTTTCTTGCCTTTGATTTACAGATGTCTTGGCTGACATCTGTAGGCTGGAGTTTCAAGGACTGGCCATTGAGCGTGTAGTATGCATTTGTCAAATAAAACAAAGAATTGCTGATACTTTCCTTCACTCCTGGGTTTGCATAGACTCAGTCTTTAGGAAAAAATCAACAGCAATTTCAGCATTGTTTAAACTCTATCAGTCAAAAAAGGATACCAGTCAGATATAAAATAAAACTTCTTAAGCTTTATGTATAGTTTGGGTGGTTTATTCTGGAAGATTGGTTTCAACAGAAAATTTTCCTCCACTAGGGCTCGTCTCCTCTTGCTGTCTAAACTCACATTCAGAATTTCCTAATGGTACATTGCATGTGTCTGTATTGGAGATGAGAACTGACTCCCGATCTCTAGGTACTCTGGAAAAAATGATCTGCTGTGCATCGAACTGTTAATTTTCATGTTTTGTTTGTTTCTTTGTTTTTGAGTTTGGGGTTTTTTTGTCTGTGTTCGGAGGATTTTATTTGAAGTAAGGCAGACTGGATGATACATACTGTAGGTCCTTATTCATTCTTCTGTGAACTAGCTTTTGATTTTTCTGCAAAATAGGAAAATACCAGGCTACAGTGTTCATCTGGTAGCCTTCAAACACTATTATTCCCAGCTGCAGAGTGGTCAAGTTTCAATAATGGCATCAAATTCCCCAAAAAACCGTAGTACACTCACTGAAAATACAAGTTGTGCTTTATCTTTGACACTGATTAACACCAAACAGTAGTTAGTCATCACCCAGTGACTTATTACCCTCTGCCATGGATTAAAAGTGAAGCAAAAGCTAAGTGTGCAAACCAAGAGGAATTTATTCACTACCTCCCATTGTCAAGAAGCTGTTTAGACCCCTTAGCAGGACCCCATTATACATAACATTTTCTTGGGAAGATAAATATCATAACCACAAACATCCCTTCTTAAGCTTTTGTTGCTGGGTATGGCATCCCATAGTGTGGAATATGTTTCTGGTCAATTTGGGGCACTCCCATCCTATTCACTGGGCAGGGCAGAGAGCAAAAAACAGAGGCGGCCTTGATGCTCTGCAAGCACTGCTCAGTAATACTCAAAACACTGCTGGGTTTTCAGCAGTGTCTTTTCAAAAGACAGCACCAGTGCAGTGCTGCAAAAAAAGTTAACCCCATTCTAGCCAGAGATAGTACAATTCTCTACCAAAATCCATATAAAATAGATGAGGAATGAGGATACATCTAAACTATAGGAGAGTTCAGGTGCAAGACTGACTGTTTTCAGTATCACAAGGGGTCTTAAGTAGCTAAATATTGTCAGAGAATCAGTTCAAGAAAAACATATCTGAAACAAAGACTATAAAGTCTGTCTCAATGCCCTTTAATTTTAACTGCATGGTTGCATGCTTGCCAACCCAAAAAACCTTATTACTCAGTGAAAGCCCCACAGTAGCTTTCTTTTTTCTTTTTTTTTGTGTAGCAAATAATCTTCAGAAATGCACAGTTCATTCAAGTGAGTGTTGACTTTAGTACTTACGTTTTTGATCTGCAGATTCCAATATATTTACCTAAAGGACCTGACTATTTTCAGTAATGTTACAGGTTGTCCATTAACTTTGTGAGGTACTTATGTAATTACATTATCCTGAGGATGACAAGAAAGAATGCTAATTATATCAGCTCATTAAGTCTGTTTTAAAATGGGTGACACCAGATATTCTGAAAAAAAAATATATGTTCTAGCTATCTTTTTTTAGTTTTTTTTTTTCTACTGCCATAATTGCCCAGGGACTAAAGAGAAATCCGAGGAAATTTATATTACCTAAAAAAAGTCAATGAAAATTAATAGCTTCTGTTTTGCTGTTCTCAGCTGAAAACAGAAGTAAAAAAAAAATTGAAGGACATGATGGAAAAATGCAACTTTTTTATCAAATTCCATATATGAGTTTAATCTTGCTGTCTACAAAATGTAATACCTGTAACTGAAAATTTATAATTTAGATAAAGACAATTTGAAAAAAGGAGATTTATAATAACCTCAAAAAGACATTTAAAGTAATGAAAGGACAGTAGAGTAAAGGAAAACTGATCCAAGATGGGTTCAGAAATTTTGAAGGCTGCTGTACAGAAGACAAGTTAGTTGTGGTTAATCACAACAGTAAACTTTAATAGCTTTCACGTTGAAACATAACATATTTGCAATGCTGCCCTTTCAGCTGCCGCCTGTGACTATATTCTGATTTGTGCTGATTCATAAATTCTTGTGACTATGGAGCAAGTTGAGTATGTTACACCTTGACTGAATTTTATCTACTTTTGTTAGATTCAAGACATAACAATGTTTTTAGATGGAATTCTGCAATTCACCTAATCAAAACCATTAATTAATTATACAAATGTTCCCAGATAGTTAGTAAAAATGCTAACTTCATGCAAAATATTATTCTTTCGTCCCTCAAAAAACCTTGTAAATTCTATCAGATTATGACTGTGACTATAAATTAAATTAAGATTAAATAGGAATAGTTATATCACAGTAGAAAAAATTGTTATTATCAGTTCCTTTAGCTGATACAGAAAGGCACAATCTTGGATGAAAATTTTTGCAGAAATGCTTTCTTCACAAAAATGCTATGAAATGGTTTTTTTTACAGCATATTTCGCAGAATAATTGTCAGAACAGGTAATTTGGATTTTGATTTGTTCAGTGATGTCCCATAATATAGTTTTAAGCCAATTAATTTTATATAGTATTTAATTTTGTCATTATCTATTTACACTTATTGTAAGACAAAATACTATGTAACAAGCATAATAAATATTTTGAAGTATTTAATTGCACATTTATTGCAACAGTTTCATTATTTTCTATTGCATCTATAGAAAAAAATATAAAAATCAAATATTTCTGTATTTTTAAATGAAATTTCATTGTTTCTAATTTTTAAAATAATCTCTTTTAAAGACATTAAAATTTCTCTTTGTTTGCTGACTAAAAAAAATAGCTTTTTACCTTTAATGGTAAGAGTTATTATACCCTGCAAATAGTATCTCCTTTTAATGGGTGCCTTCTGTTAATAATGATTCGTTTCAAAGTGTATGTCAGGCAGAAAGGTGGTGAGAAGAAAGTGGGAAGAGATGTTAAGGAATGATGGGGGAAGGGAAGAGGAAAGGAGGGGAAGTAAGGGCAAGACAATGTAGGAGAGGGAAGGGAAGGACGAATTTTCTACCAGGTTGAATTGAACGATTTTTTATACTAGATAAAACAAATGGATTTCTTATTTTAGTCCATTTTCTTATGTATTACTCTGGCCAAAACTCTGAGTAGACCATCATGAAAATCTTCCCCATTTTCAATTAGTATCTCTGTACTTGCAGTGAATACTCATTGTTTCACAATCTGAAAATAACAGAAAAATGTTTCTATCTCACTAAGGACTTTGAAACATGAAATTGTTAAAAGTAATGTCTGCTCTGCCTTTTTTTTTTTATGTAACTGAATCTCAGCCTTGGAAGAACATTATACCTTGCAGGCAGTCTTTTAGGCTAGAAGTCTAGCTCCTATTTAAGGAGCCTAGAAGTGGTACCATTTTGAAGAGTCTCTTCCTTCCTTCTTGCCTTTGTTATTGCATTTCAAGCCAAGATACTTCACTTGTGAATTCCTTTCATATGTATTACTTTAAATCCATGCAACAGTTTTTTTTTTCTTTTTCCCCAGTCTGGATTGCTTCTGGTGAGAGCACAGATTGTGTAAGGCATGACATGCTCAGGACAGGATTGTACAGAAGCATCATATGGCCTTAAGGGCACTTGAAGTGATTATTTTTTTAGTTCACTTTTAGACATAGTGCTGTCTTACTTGAAATTGTATTTCTTCATTATAGGGATGGAGACTTAGTAGCTATTTTTCCAGTGACTGTAGTTTGTTGGAATGCTGACTTTGTTAGCAGAGAACTTGATTTCTTTCAAAATCCTTTTTTTTCTCTAAAGACTTTTAAATAATTAGAATCCTTACTTCATATCTTGGAAAATATGTTCAAGATTATAGAGAGTAAAATGCAGAAGGTCATAGCAGAGCCTTCTCCTTCATAGCCTGCCAAGTATGAAGATTGTGGAATTACAAAACTGTAATGTCTTTCATTAGCTCCACGTAAGGGCAATGGAGGGCAACACTGCCCAAAATGCCAGTCAGAAATGAGGCCTAACTCAGGAAGAATAAATGGATAAAATTCCCCATAATAGGTTTTCTGTGACCAGTGGGAGTAAAGATAAGATGCTAAAATTGTGGATAAAAAATTGTATTGCTACCAGTGGCAATGTCTTTCACTCAGCCTCAAAGAAATAATATTCACCCATGTGCCCTAATAGAATTCTTTTTTTCTTATAAAAACTAAGCTAAACAAAAGCAGATGGCCTTGGAGAGAACTGTGTTTTCTCAACTGCTTTGTTTTCTGATTTTTGTTAATTTTTTCCTTTTTTTCACTCCTCAATTGTATCATTGTGCCAAATATCATAAGCAACTTGACTACTTTTCAAAAGGGTCCAGAAAAGTTACTCATCCTTCTCAAATTTAGCCATGGAAAAAATATCTCCATTAGGGCATCCATTCCATCCTAAAAATGAAGCCTTAAATAGATAAGAGGAAATATTTTGTAGAAGATGGTGTCTGTCTCTGTTGATCTAGTATCAAATAAACAGTACAGAAAACACCTGAATTTTAGAAGGCTAAAGTTATATCCTAGATGCATAATATAATTCAGAGTGGAAGTTGTCCCTGTTTTGGCTAGGGTAGAGTAAATTATCTTCTCAATAGCTGGTAAAGTGCTGGGTTTTGGATTTAGTATGATTCTAGTGTTGCTACTACAATCATGTTTTAGTTGTTATTAGTAGTGTTTATTCTAAATCAAGGACTTTTCAGTATCCCATGCTCTGCCAGAAAGCAGGTGTACAAGAAGCTGGGAGAAAGCATGGCCAGGACAGCTGATATTCCATTCCACTGAACATCATACTCATTATATGAACTGGGGAGAGTTGGCCGGAAGGACCTGATCACTGCTTGGGGATCAGCTGGGCATCAGTCAGTGTGTGGGGAGCAATCGTGTTGTATATCACTTATTTCTCTTGGGTTTTCTTTCACTCTCTCTCTCTCCCCCCTCCCCCTCACGCCCCCATCAGTAGCAGTAATAGTAGTAGTAGTAAAACTTGTATTTTTATCATTCATAGCATTACTATCATATTTTATATCAATTATTAAACTGTTCTTATCTGAACCTATGAGTTTAAAATTTTCTTTCTGATTCTCCTCCTCATTCCAGCACAGTGGAGGGTTCCATGGTACTTAGTTGCTGAATGGGGTTAAACCATGACAAAAGTGTTGAAGGTCAGGTTGGATGATGCTTTGTGCAACCTTAACGAGTGAAAGATGTCCCTGTCTATGGCAGAAGGGCTGGAACTAGGTCAGCTTCAAAGGTCCCTTCCAACACAAACTGTTACATGACTCTAAACAAAACACTTTCAATATCATCTATCAGTGTCCAAAGCAGTCTGCAAATCTAGGTAACATTACCAGATGTTATTTTTTTTATTATGCATTGTGTAAAGAAGTTTCTTTTTCTCTTCATTTTTAATATGCAGTCTGGTGATTTTATTTGATACATTCTGTTCTTTTACTTAATAGAGACAGCTGTTGTCTGTTGACCTTAATATGAGGATATTAAAAACTTCTATCATATCCCTTGCTGCTCTGTACTTGTCTCTTTTCCAGATTAGTGGTCCTGATTATATTCTCATGAAAACTAAATGTGGGAAGAGATGGGATGGAGTTGAGTTACAGGCTGTGGGACAAAGAAGCACATGGCAGCACAAAGGAGCACACGGCAGCACAGAGAGGCTTGTCTCTGCCGGACCCTGGGGGGAGGAGGTGTCACACGGCAGAGCCCTATGGAGAGGAGCTGCCGGAAGCTGACAGACGGGTGAACAGCGCGTGACCACCCCACAGAAGGACATTCAGAAATGTGTTGCTGATGTGGCAGCATGGGATAGGTCACGTAGTGAGGATTGCTATGTAAGGAAATACTGTGCCTTGAAGAAGCGTATAAAGCGAGCTCGTTTTTGAATAAACGATTCAGATTCCCTGCCAGGCTGGGTCCTTGTTGCAATCGCTATGAATGGTGCCCTGCATCTGGGACTGGAGCTGTAGGTGAGCCACGGAGGACATGAGGGCTGGACAGTCCTCATTGGACCCGGCGAAGTCCTTGTTTCAGTCACCGACAACTAAGCTATACTTTTGATTACCTGTGAGGTCTCTGTTTTCAGTTTCTACTATATGTCTTTTGAACTGGAATTCCAGAACTGCGTTGGGTATTCAATGTTCATTTATACTGTGAATTAATTGTTAGAGATAATGATGTCTTACTTAACATCTAGCCTGCTGTGTTTCTCACCTGCAAACAAAGGCACCAACATATTTTGCAAATCTTGTCTTGAAGCTCCTAACTGTCTCTGAAACTTAGACTACAGAATGTCAAAATTGGTTTTTAAAATGGAATGAAAAATATTGGGCAATTCTAAAACTGTTTCCTCGCTTTTCCTAGATGTCACAAATAAAGTGTAGTATATTAACTAGCTTATTTGAGGAAATTCATGCCCAGAGCATTAGGGACTATCCATTTACATTGTACTGTAAGAAATTAACTTTTTATAAAGGCACTCAGTATGTCCTAGTTGTGAAGCAATTCTCTGCATTTTCAGAGTCAAACATTTCATGTAGAGGAATCCACACAGTATCCACACAGGGAGTTTTTGGGAAATAATGTCTGTACTCTTAAAGAACAGTTTAGCTTACTGAGCAATTTCCTCCTCACGCTGGCAGCCTCTTTGATACCTGAGCAGTATGGTAGACAAAGAATAACAACTCTTGTTCGTTCTAAACAGAATATAAGATAAGACACTCTGATCACAGGTAACTTCTCTGACTGTGCTTTTTCAGAAAGAATATTTCTGGTAACTTGACGACATTTTTAGCAAGTTCTTGACTTCTTAAGCAACTATTTTTGACAAACCCAGCATAAAGCTTTATGTGTCTCTAAACACAGAGGTTCCCCTGTAGTTGATCAGCAGTTGATGAAAAGCATTTGAGGATCTAATCTTTGTATTTAGATGTATGAACTGATACTGGCTATGTCTAGTCCCCCTCTTAATAATTTTGGTGAAAGAAAACTTTGATCTCAAGTCTTGAATATACATTTTGGGTAATAATTTTACTTTTTCTTTCTCTTTCAAAAATTTTGATTGTACCAACAAGCAAGATATTAATTGGAATTATCTACAATTATTCTTTAATAATTTATTGGAAGCATTTCTTAAAATACTTAAGATATAACATAAGCAAACAAGCAGACAGATTTTAGGAACTGTAAGTTAATAAGAGAGCAAAAAGCTTATGCTAGTTCTGGATGGTATAGAGTTCATTTTCCTCAAACTAGATTGTATGGGCTATGCTTTGGATGTCTTGAATTGTATCAATACTATAGTATTGATAATATAGCGATGTTTTTGTTATTGCTGATCAGAGCTTGCACAGCATCTGAGCATTTTCTGTTCCTTATTCTGCCACACTGGCCAAGGGGCTAGGGGTGCATGTGAAGTTGGGAAGAGACACAGCTAGAACAGCTGACCCAAACTGACCCAAGGGATATCCCATGCCACATGACATCATACTCAGCATGTAAAACTGGGGGGAAGAAGTAGAACGGGGGTAATGTTTGGAGTGGTGGTGTTTGGTTTCCCAAGTCACCATTATGTGTGACAGGGCCCTGCTCTCCTGGACATGGCTGAACACCTGCCTGACATGGGAAGCGGCAAATTATTTTCTTGTTTTGCACCGCTTGTGTGCATGGCTTTTGCCCTACCTATTAAATTGACTTTATCTCAACCCACGGGTTTTCTCACTTTTATTCTTCTAATTGTCTTCATGATCCTCCTGGTGGAGAAGTGAGTGAGCAGTTGTGGGGTGCTTTGTTACTGACTGTTGTTACTTGCTGAGGGGTTAAACCACGGCAAAGTTCCTATCAAGTCTAGACCTTCTTTCAAGCATAAATACATTGTCTTTAAATTGTATTATTTTTATCTAATTAGTAACATGCTTTTCTCACCAAGTTTCTCTCCGACACTTTAAAAGTATTCGTGACCTCATTTTGTATGTCAAGAAGTGCTTCCTGAATGCTATTACTTTGTTCTAACTTAGAGAAGTCTTCAAAACTTTCTGGAATTGGATTAATAAATCAAACATTGTATGTAGTAGAATATAAAAAAAAAAACCCAACTAACAAAGGCAAATGGCTTGGAAGCTGAAATAACATAAGCATTCCCTGAAAAAAATCTGGCATTATATAGAATAGTTTCAATGAGTAAAAAATTCTCTTTAATCACTACTGTACAGTCATTTCAATGTACTCAATCATGAACACTCCAATGAAAAACAAGGATCACAGGAAATTTTCTGAAAAACCTCAAGGTCAAATTTGTTCCTTTAGGATCTCTATTGAAAATTCCTTTTTAATCCAAAGGGAAACGTTTCATTTTCATTCATTTTTGAGAAAAACAAATGTTCAGATTCATTGCAGGGCCATGGTGTGTACTCCCTCTCTTCCACCAATGAGCCAGAATGAGAGATTTGAGTTCAATCTTTTTTTCAAAATTAATTTAATCCCTTTAGTCCTGAAAAAAAGACTAGATTATATTTAGTTCTATTTTTTTGCCTTCTCTTCTTTTGATACTCTTTAACTTTGAAAGCATGATTAGCTAAAGCGAAGTCCAAAATATAACTGTGCCATGTATTGGAAATATTACATATCCACCAAGCTAGAGAATCAGTCCCATAACTGATTATTTCTTCAATAAAAAGGAAAGAAAACTCTTTTGCAAAAATTGAGACAGATGTAACAAAGAATACTAGAGAGATACAAACTTTTTTATGATTTATTAAGTGAAACACTCTTTTGAGAAATAGAAAATAAGCTGAACTCCTTTGATGCACAGACATACAGCAAGGTCTTCCTTTGCTTTCATGAGTCCCAATATTTTTGCTTCCAATTGAAATAATTTTTTGGATTCAAAGTAGATTTGCTCACATTTCCCAGGATGAACAAAATAATTTTGTTTTGTCATTTTTCTCCTTATGTTTTCATAGGCCGCCTTTAGCATTGCTTACATCCTGCAGATGCTTTAAAATGCATAAACACTATTTGAGGAGAAAAAAGTGAATGTTTCAGAAAGTGAAACTAAAAGCTTAAACTTACTAAGCTGAAGAGATTTTGTCAATTAAAGAAAATCTGGGGTAAAAAAAAAGAATTACAGTCTTCTACCTGTAAAACTTGAACTAGAATTCCTTTTGGTAGTGATACAACCTCATAGCTTCATATGAAGTAACTTATGTCATCATTGTGATGATATTTATCAATATTTTTATTCATTCCCTTGTCTTTCAGTTGCACAAATTATCTCCTAGAATGCTGTTTCTATTACTTTGTAGGATGCACTGTCATCTTTAAACATACCTAGAAAATATGTAAGGAATAGAGGATTTGCACCTCGAGTACCCTTGGGGACTACTCAATTGCAATTAATTAAACTAGACACTGGATGTCAGTGTTGCCATTTTATAGTTTTTAAAAAAAAAAAAAAAAAAAAAGAAAAAAAACAAAAAAACACAAGGGG
>VZTE01005092.1:20469-43273 GCA_013397775.1 Eulacestoma nigropectus | reverse complement strand
TTTTTTTTTTTTTTTAATAAAGGCATACATTGAATATTTAAAATTGTTTCCTTATTTTTCCAATTTAATACTGTCATCTTTTATCCTATTTCACTTAGTCTTATAGAAATCATTAACTTTTTACTAATGAATTACAAGGCTAGATTAGAAAATTGAGAAGTTTCGTATAATGAATAGAAATAAATAGAAATGATTGCAGAAAATTTTGGAACTACCCATTGTTTTTAAAGTTATTTCTTTATCTTCTAACTTAAAATGAACACATAGTAGAAGAGTTTACTAATTGACAGTGATATAGAAAAGAAGTCTAAAATTTACATTTGTTGAAACCGTATTAATCCCCATCATAAAATTATCATCTCTCTTACAGTTTATTATGTTCAGCTATACTTGTATACAATGCATGTTCTTACCAAAGGCTTCTAGTGTTCTTACCACTATTCTCCAGTCACCTTGGTCACAGAAAGAAGTCCCAGTTCTTGCAGCAACAACATTGGATTGGTAGATATGTGACCAATGACGTTGGTCATGTAAGTGCTCATAGAAGAACATTTCTGTAGTTCCAGAACATAATAAGAACTAAACTGAGATGGAAGAAAATCTCTCTCTCAAGAGGAAAAGTTAAAAAGAAAACCAGTAGAAAGAATTCTACCACTGCATTGCAGCAAAGCTGGGGCAATGTTGGTTTTTGCTGCAAGCTGCCTAGTTTGCTTCCTCCACAGGCTCCTTCCACAATGCTTATGACAGTCCTCATGCTCCTCTGTGTGCTCAGACCTAACAGCAGAGCTAAACCAGCAGAAATCAGAGCCCCTTAGAGACCTAGCTGTCTACTGCTGGTTTACCTCCCTGAACCAGCTCATTGAAATGCTGGGATAATAGTAGATTAAGAATAAAAGTGTACGAAGGGGTAATTCCTTGAGCAACAGCCTTAAGTTAAAGTGTTCTCAGAGAACACAAAGGACTAATTTTAATGTAATGCACTGCTTATATTCAAGTGATATGTTTGTTTTTTGGTTTCATATCCCAGGTTTCCCCCAAATTGTGGGAGATATCTAGATAGGTTTTTGATGCCAAACATGCACAATTTGATTCTTAACTCAGTATAAGTAGTTAAGAGATGATTGAATCTGTAGTCTGGTAGAGCTGATGCTGCTGCAGCTGTGTGCCCCAGGTGTAACCAGCAGTGAGGCTGAGCATGCATTATCAGTAGGTCCATACACAAACATATGTGTATCTGGCCACACAGAACAACACAGACATGATCAGGTCTCACATCAACACAAAGAACACCAGTGCCTCATCTTTTCTCTGGCTGATTACGATGAAGGCCTGGTAGTAGGAAATATGTGGAGGTACAGTGTGGATGATTGCAGAAGCTCAGCTCAGACACAATATACCCAGCAGCTGCCCCTGTATCCCAATCTCTCCAGTTATTGCCATCTGTCATGTGAGCCCCAGCAGCTGCAGGTTCACATCAGTTACTGTTAGAGACATCCTTACTCAGTCCCCCATCCTCCTCCATTCTGCCTCAATCCTCCCCCCACACCCACACTATAGATCCCCTAGTATCTGTCCTTGGACACACAGGCCATCTATGGTGTGGTCCTGAATCCTCACTCTCCCCAAGTGCCTCACCCCTAGAGACACTAACACACAGACAAATACACATGCACATATCAGCAGCAGATTCTGGTTGTTCCCCAGACTCTGTGATCTCTCCAGAAGATATCTGGGACTCTCCAGTCCTCTAAAAGCCAGCTCCTCATACAGTTCCCTCCTGGCTCCCTGGCCATGTTGCCTACTCACCAGCCCACGCATCTGGATCTTCCCAAGCACTCACTCTCACTCACACATCCACATTCGGTCCAGTTGCTGCCCTATGCACACATGGGCTTTGGCCCTGCTCCCACTCCAGGGCTGAGACTCCAATACAGACACACAGGTGCATGCCAAATACAGAGCCCTTCATCCAGCAAAAGTTAGGACTGAAGTTTCAGCAGAAGACAGTGCAGATTGAACTGATCAGACACAGGGCATGGCCAAAGAACACTGACCACCTCTGTCTACAAGTGACTCATCCTTTTTATACCTCTATTTCATTACACTTATTTCTCCCCCAAATAGTCTTTAAGCCTCCCTTTTCCCATTTTGGTTCCTCCTCTGAGTCTTGTGCAATTCCAAAATGCTCCTTCTGTGCTTTCCATAATGTATTCCTAGGCAATTACCACCTCCTCAGTCCCAAAGGTCATGCAGAGCCCTTCTCTTGACTGATTTTGTATGTTGCATTCCAAGCACCTTGGAGCTGAGACTGTCCTGAGACAAGCCTGGTGAGGACCTGGATAGGAAGTGCCTCCTTCCAAGTCCTTAATTCACATTCCCCACCACTTTTGTCCCTCTGTTCTTCTCCGGCCTTGCAGAGATGATCCTTTAATGGTTTGAAGGCTCCTGAGAGAGCCTGGGGGAAAACAGGGCAGGCTGTTATTTGGATTACAGTGCTACGCTAGTTTCATGTGATGCTGCCGAGGAATAGGGTGATTGGCACAAAATTTTACACTTTGCTCGGCAATTATAGGATTACAGATGTTTTCATTAATTTTCCAAGTTTTAGGCTAACAAACTACATATTGTGTGTTACGTGTTATGCAATGGCAGCTCCCCCATTTTGGAACATTCCAGTGAAAACAGAATTACCAAGCTGGTAGTCTCTCAAAATGAAATCTGTGTTGAAGTATTTGTTTAATTATTTTGTTTTTTATTTTTTGATAAGCCAAGGATTTGCATGGTTTTATGGCCATTTTTATAGGATTACTGGGAAATCTTAGCAAGACTAAGATAAACTAGATGGTTTTTTTTCTTAAGTGCAAAACAGATACAATGTGCCAGAAGATCATATAAAGACCATGCTCAATGATAAAATAAACTCAGTAACGCACTTGACCATGGAGCACAAAGATATACAAGGTGGCACTGGCCAAAATCAGAAAAGCAGACAACACAGCAACACATGAAGGCTTTCTGTCAATCAATTTCTGTAAAATCAACTTCCATCTCACACCATTTAAAGCAAGATTAAGTTACTACCTATATTAACCATAAGAGATAGCAGAAAGTTGCCCTACATATTATTGTACTCATGTATAAAATCAGAAAAAAAATTTAAAAGGAACACTTAAGATACCATACTGTTTATTTTTTTCCCCTAGGAATTAAATAGAGAATTTTTTTTAAAAAAATCCAGTCTCCTGTCTGCTAGAAGTTGAGAGGCAAAACAAAAGGCAGCTAGCCAGCCCCATCCCCACCTGTACAGCAGAGAAATGGGAAGACAAATGAAAAATGTTTCCAACTGAAGTGCTGTGTTGAAGACATAGCTGTCCTTCCTCTGAATAGATTCACAGGTCTGACCCATCCTTGATTTCTTCTTTCACTGGTCCTGCACATGCAGCACCAAAGTAACATTTTGTAAGGTCTTTGCTACTACTTTAACAAACCTCTCTTCCAACAACTACGGAATGGAAACAGTGGATATTGTTTTCCATTCCATTAAAAAGAATAAAAATGTTTTCTACTCTTAGACTCTTGAGGAAAGAAAATAGAAGAAGGCAGCATAAGTAAAATATAAATAAAGGGCTAGATTTCCAATTAACCGAAGTCATTCTTCATATCATGGGCCTCCAGATAAGAAGGGAAAAGGACTTACAAAGCAGCCTGTGAACTGTGTTCTGCTTAGAGAATAACTCACTCTACATAATGAGTCAAAAACATAGAAGAGATATCAAAGCTCTTTTAATTACAGGTAACAAAATCCGTTACCAAATTGCTTCTTCACTTATAACCACTCTACAACAAAGCCAGATTCTCTTTTCATTAATATTATTTAGCCTTAATTTACAAAAGGGCATTTCTCTGATGTATGTTACACTTACGTGCTCAGTTTAAACTGCTGCTGGATTCTTGGGGCATGTTAAGAAAGCTGCAGAAAGACTGAAGAACAGAGTTTTCCAACTTTTATCACCAAACTAAATTTTCCTGACAGCTATAGATAGTAACAGATTCCAAGTGAGAAGTTTCACCATGTTTAATTCAGAAATATGAAGAAAAGTTTGGGTTTTTTACCTAAAAGATGCCTTCTTCAAAGAATTTTATATTAGAATGAAGAAAGAGAAGGAAAAAAAACCATTTGTTGTTCACTTTAATTATCCTTTGAAAGCAAACTGAGATTCTCAACATGCATTTCCAGGATCGCTTTAAAGCAACCTAAGTGTGGATTTTCACTGAACGGGAGGTCCTGTATTTTCTGCCTCCCATCCCTGATGTTGTTTGTCATGTTTTGGAAGTAAAATTCGTTTAGAATTTATTCTGGGAATAAATGAAGACCTTGATATGGGACCTGAGAAGATAATGGGGACCGGTTATTGCAAAAAAGCTGGAAAATGGAAGCCAGGTAGTTAAAGAGGATGTGAAAGAAGATGGAGATTACTTGAGAAGCTTTAGAAGACTGAGTCTGAAGGGACAAGGAGACTGACAGACAGATGAAGATGGAGAAGAAAAAGAAGACAGATCTGATTGCAACCGTGCTTCAGAAGAACCGGCGTTGATCATAGAGAAGCTCCTGTGAGATTTCCCTGGTATTAGACATTGAATTTGTCAAGTAGTGCCAACTGCTGGTCATCATTTATGATTAGCAGTGCTATCAGAAACAAAAGTAGCAAAAAGACAAAATTACTAAAGAGCTTTGAAAAGGGGGACTGGAACTGAAAGGACAGGCTTAAAAAAAAGAAGAACCCTATGTCAAAGTTTGGGAATAAGAAAGTGGACAGATGATACTAAGCCACAAGGGATAAAAGATCAGGATGAAAAGTCTGACTGCAATTGGAACACGTCTGTTGCTGTTGTACCGGGGATGGCGAGGAAACTACATAGACTTGATCCAGGAAGAAGTGGAATGGAATGGAATTATTTATTAATTTACAGACTTGTTTATATATCTTACTTCGCTTGAATGGCATAAGGTAATTGGTTCTTTGACCATCCACTTCAGAATGATTGGCTGAACTCTACAACACCCATTCCAAAATATTTTTTCAGTCAGTAACAATAATAATTTTGCACCTGCAAGATAAAGGGATTGGTTTACAAAAACCTTTAACTGTTTTTGGCCATCATCCGTGTGAAAGCAAGGACTTTCACACGGACGCTGGCAGAAAGCTGGAAAATCTCTCAGCAACCGAGCCTTCAGCATCCACACACGTCCGTATAAACTAACTAGAACCAAGGAAAACTTGAGAGCTGCTCCGCATTTGTGTGTCCTGTTTAATTTTTAGGTTCTATGCTCCTAGACAGGTTTGGAGAAATAGTACAAACTTTTGATTTCGCCCATCAAACAGGATGGACAAAAGCACCCTGTCAGTGATGCTAGGCCAGTCACCCTGAAAACTAGAAGATGGATTTCTGTCTAGCTATAGTCACAGGGACTGACTAGCTGGGAATAAAGCAACCAGGACAAGGTAGAGAAGAAAACAGAGAGAAAGAAAAGTAATTGAGACAAAAAACATATTATAACAGATGAATGGAGAGGCTGTGTGGGTTTAAAAAGTACATTTGTCAGTAGGACTAAATTTCTTACAGCCATTTGAATGTGAGTTTTAATGAGGCAAACACTATCAAGGGAGAAAGGGAGACCTAACTTTTGGTATGGTAGGAGGTTGCCTGTGGGTTGAAAGTTAATTTCTGTCTTTTCTCATCAGATCGTATCTGGTATCAATAAAGCTGTTTAATGGAAACCTTTAGTAGTTGATCACCAATTGTATGTTTTTCATTTTTAGAGTATCTGACTTTATGCTCTGGATTCTGAGCAAAGCAAGTGGTGCATACTCAAGAGATGCACCTGAAATCAGTGCAAGGTGTGCATTGAATATATAAAGTGCTTAAATAAACTGAGATCCTGTAAGAATCAGGTTCCTAAATTTCTCAGTTTGGAAATTCCAAGCACACTAATTCTATGGGGACTTTCAACAAGAATCTTGCTGTGATTTTATTGTCTATCTCTAAAAGTATGCATTAGTATTAAGTTCATGACTATTTTTGAAGCCCTCAGGTCTTATAAAGATAAGCAATAAGAAAAAAATAAAAACATGAGAAAATTAGTAATTCCATTTCCAAAGTAGATCTTATACTGTGTTGTAAATACAGATTAGGAAAAATTCAAAACACTATTATTTACATACATTCAACACAGGCCCCATAGAAAAATATTATATTCCTGTGGAATGAGAAACTTTCTCTTAAAAATGTTGGCAGTGGAGTAAAATAAGGTTGCAAAAAAGTCCATATTCCTGGAATTACCTGAAGCCTGATCTTTTGACTTCTAAAGCTAAAAATAGTATTCACAGCATGCACATTCTCTCTCTCACACATATACTTACATATACGACAAGGAAAAAAATATCACCATCACAACAAGGTATGAAACAAAATAATCTCTTTTTTTCCAGATTTTAATGTTTAAAAAATAAAATTATATGGTCAGATAAGTGTGCCTTATACTTCATTTATTATTTTATCTCTCCTGATATTTCGTAAAATCTAGCTTAGAAGTCCAGTCTCTGCTAGAGTGGATTGAATGTCCTGTACTGCAAAATTTTCCCACAGCCAATATAGAAGTGAAAGAGAAAACATTTCAAGCCCAGGAGGTCACTATATAGATGAGGTTTTCAATAAAATAGTTATACATAACATTTCAACCATAAGACTTTTAGATTTCTAAACAGTAGGGAATCTCCGAATTTAGATGGAAAGAGAATATTCGGCAACCATAACATGTTACAAACCTTGTTGTAAGCCAAAGAACTGCTTAGATCAAAAAGGCTTGTTTTCTGGAATTACAAATATAGATATAACATTGTGTAAATCTAGTTATTCTATATTCTTGTTGAGTGACAAGTACCTTTTGAACGTATCTGGTTACTGCCTCTCTGAACCTCATGAAGCCGAACAATAAACTCATTAATTACACAAATCCCTGTAGAATGCTTTAGACGATGCAGTATGTTGTCAGTTTTTCCAACCTAACAGAGACTGAATAAACCAGGAATAGCAAAACAAAATTATCTCCAACAATAAGGCATGCTTTTTCTGCAGTAAAGTTCTTGAGTTAACAGCTGAGTTATAACACAGTGATCACATTATTGCAGTGGTTAGTCACCATACAGTGTTTTAGTGGTATTAGGTAGTGCACTGTAATACTTCAAGATGAGCATGCAAGAGGTAAACAATGCTTTGGAGAAAAACATTCTAGGCCAAATATAACCTTCAGTAAAATGACTAAGTAATGTTACATGCAGTTATTTGGGGAATAGTGAGTGAGTATATGCTGAGCAGCGGTTTGCACCTGATGAACTGCATTGTTAAAATACAGCAAGTGTCATAGAAATATTACAGTAATATTAGGCATGTAACAGTATTATGTGAATCATAATAAACTGAAAAACGTTTGAAACTAGAGAGACGAAGTACGAACTTACTGCTCCATTACCGCACCAGGGAAGGTTGAATTCTGATTTTCTTTAAGAAAGATCCAAGAAGCTATGACTTTGGGACTGCTGTCTGAGTTCATGCTTCTCAATTTTGGTCTAATTCCTCATGCTATTTTCCAGTTTCTCCCCAGCTGAATCATGTCCCTGGAGCTACCATTCAAAGAGGACAAAGTATTCCTAAGGCTCACTTAGCTGCTGATGCTTGATTATGTGTTGAGCTTTTGTACTGCGGTCTGATCTTGCCTTTACTAACCTCAGTGCTTCAGAACCACCCTCACTACCAGACTGTTAAAAGGAGCCTCTTTACACTCTTTTTTGATTTTCGTGTCTTATTTTGTTTATCACATGTATCTTTTGTGCACTGGATTGCTCCTGTTTTTAATGTCTCTCCCATTTGCACTTAAATCTGTTAAGTTCATGCAATTTCCTTTTTGTATTGTTTTGCTCCTCCATTCTTCTTTTTCAGAGATAATTAAGCCCCATGTTTTCAATCTTTGATTGTTTCCAAATAATAGAATCTGTTTCAGAAATGTGTTAAAGGTCTTCACTTGTAATGATTAAAAGAAATCTAAAAAGCTGTTCATTTAATTGTTCATTTAATTTTGTCATAAATACAAGCAAAGTTAAATCTAATCTTCAATCTTGGGACTAAATAAATGAGCAAGACAGTATTGAATGTTATTCTATTAATAAGTTAATTGTAAATTCATTGCTTATAAAAATCTAAGTTTTAACTATTAAAATTAATGATTTTAATCCAATATGCAGATATATGCCGCTATGAGATCTTTACAGAGTAATAAACACAGAGTAGAAGGAGGCATTTTGTCCTTCAAAAATAGTATTGTAGGTTTTGCAGCACATTATTATACCTTTATTAGCCTTCCATCATAGTAAACCGACCCATAAAACAAATGATGAATTTTTCAGTTTTTTAAGTGTCCTTTTTTGCTTACTTTTTAATATTTCTATTGCTTACATCCTTGATTGTAATGTAAGTTTACTACTAAGAAAAAAAATCACTGCAATAGATGTTATAAAATCTTTATATGTGTACAATACTATATGGTTTGATAAGTGCATTGCCTAAAGCATTTTTCAATGACAGCAGTCAATGTTTTTGAAACACTTAATGCCATTTTCTCAGATTGTTTTCACTGTTCAGTAAAAAGCAGAGATTATTCATATATCTCTTCTACGTAATGCATGCATAGTCTAGCAGAAGACTGCTATAACTCCTGCACAAAATGCTCAACGTAAGTAGCATCTACAACCTGAAAACCATACACACCACTTATCAAAAAAAAATGGCTGAATGAAATCTGGTTGTGCTAAGACTACATACAATTAATACACAGAACCTTTTTAAAAATCTTTTTTAAAACTATTTTACTCTTTACTACTAATGAAAAGTAACAACGGGGGGGAAAGTACACATGGAAATTGGCATAAATTTCAATTTTTAAATTTGAATCAATCACGCATGTCCCAATACATTTGTTCTTGCTCTTCTCCAGTTAGTGCCTACACAAGATAGTAGGGTCGTCCATATTCTAAACTGTGTTTTCAAGCAATGTTCAAAGCACCATATAAATCAGATCCTGTCAGGTTGAACTAGAATCAATCCTGAAAGTTCTGCTTCTAGCAAGCATTGAGAGTTGTTTTGGACTTGAGCATGCCCTCCAGCATCCAACTCTTTATACAGATTAGAAACATCAGTATTAGTGCAACTTCAAAAAAAAAAGAAACTGGTGACAACCAAATGAGCTTAATTCTCAAGTAAACAGTTGTCATATACTTATATTGGTTGAACTTGGAGTATTCAACACAAATACACACTGAAACAACCTCTCAGGAGATCAGAATCACATGAGACATTTGCACTCAAACCTTACCAGCAAGATGCAAAATTGACAGAGCATGAAATATCCAAAACTTAAAGGTGGAATTGCCTTACCATGATACCAAAGTCAGGGGTTGGAAAAAGGCGGTTAAAAAGTCTTTCTCAAATTATATATATTTATCAAGTCAGATTCATTAAACCAATGTACCTCATAGGCAGCCTCACATTGCTGATACAACTATAGAGTGACAGAACTTGAAGGGAAGGAGGTGGCTAAAGAAACTACCAAGGGGCAGAAGGAGATGTGAGAAAGTTTGTACTCACAATCATGCAAAATTGGAAAAAAGAAATATTACTGAAGGAATTATTGAGATGAGAACTCATAGTAGCTCAGAAATTCAAGGGGAGAAGCATCAACCTGGAAAGAGATAAAATTCTAAAGCAGAAATATGAAGTGAAAGAAGGCAACTTAGCAGGGAGAAATAGAGGTTGAATCTTCCCCTCCTGACTGATACCTGCCTCACTTATAGAGATTTCTTGCATTTCTTATTGGCAGTGCTGAAAATTTTAGCCTGGTAAAACTTAAAATGTTTTGTTTGTTCTTTAACAGCAGATAATTGCTTTGCACATCTAAGTTACAAATATCCTACTCACAGAGGATCATCATGTATGGCAAAATATGCCCTATCATATGACTCAGAGAGAAACAGAGATGTATCTCTTTTTATTCTACACCAAAGTACTGCACCTGACAAAATACTGAAATCTTACAATTTAGTATAGAAGAATATGTACTTCAAAACAATAGAGAAAGTAAAGAGAAATTTCAAAGAACATTTTTCCAAAGTACTGAAAATCTTACTTTCAGCTTGATGACATTGACTTAGTTACCTATTTTTATATAAGCAAGTCAAAATTGTATAAGAGCATATGTATATTTATATAATCAAAAATTTAGTAGCATAATGCTCAGTCACTTGAATAGTAATAGTTTAGATAAAGCACTAGAAAAACATCTTCTGCAGGTTTGCTTATGCCTGAAGACCAAGATGGACTTTCTTTGACACTGGTAAAGAATGCAGGTACCTCTGTGTCCTAGGTTACAACATAAGATGTAGCCAAACGTATGTATTCCATTATTATCTTCACAAGCTGTTAAAGCAGGTGGGGCAGTGTTCGTTATCTCCTACCATGACTCATCCCTGACAACTCCCTCCAGGAGCTCTCTCTGTTTAATGGGCCATCAAGGACCTGCAGCATGACTCATAGAATTACATCAGCCCATTTTGAGATGCTCCGCCCAGGGGGAGGAGCCACACATTCCCACCTGGATATAATCTGGGGTTTGGAACAGCACAAGCAGCCCTACGTACTGGATTCCCAGAGGAAAGAGCTGCTACTGGATCTTCAGGTGAAGACCAGACCCTTTTCTACAGGATCACCACTTCAACAGGACCACTTCATCTGGACTGCTACCACCACCCTGACTAACAGGGTGTCAGGTTGTGTCGCTGTTCGTACCGAGAGCGGCAAGAAACGACCCAATCAAAGTTCAGGAAAAAGTGGTTATTTAATTAATTATAAATCAGTTTATATAACTTGGTTCGCAAGAGTAGCATAGTACTATTGGTCCCTTGATCAACCACCTTCTAGAATGATTGGTGGAGGCTATACAACACCCATTTGAAAATATTTCCTTCAGAATACCATAACAACACTAACTGAATAACAGCAGGTGCAAAGATAAAGAATTAGTTTACAAAACTCGTAGCAGTGTTTTTCATAGCTTTTGTGAGAAACACAGCGTTCTCACAGAATGCTGCAGAAAGCTGGAAAATTTCTCTGCTAAAGATTTTCAGCATCCACAAGGTTGTATCTGGACTCTGTCTGTGTTCTTGTACTATTGCATTTATTTTAATTTTCCTATTAAATTATAATTCTGACTTGTGATCTCCCACTGGTTTGTTTTCAAACTAGTATACTCTGCTATAGGTTGAGATGTTTCTGCTGTTTGTTCTGGACAAGAGCCACTGGGAAAAGGGGATAAACTAGGGGGATTTTGGGGTGGTTGCGTGTGTCAAATAAGGATCGTCCTTGTTCTGCACGTGATTTTTTTTATAATGTCAGGGTTATGTCAGTGCCTCCTATGCAACTTAAATTGGAACAAAAGTCATTCCATGAGTTGCTCAGTGTCCAACACAGTCAAGAGTTTTTTCTGACAGATCCAGGCTGGTCAAAACCACACAGATTTGTTTTCTTTCCAGTAAAGTAGAAGCAGGCATGGGACCTCCACAGTCATTCTGAATTTGATAGCAGCAGTATCATGAATTTTGACAAGACAAGTGTTCTCAATTTGGCTAGGAAGACAAAAGACACAAAACAGGCTGTTGCTTGAGCTTATCTAACAGTCAATGGAGGGAAATATGCAACAATGATAGACATTGAACTTTAATGAAGAGGACAAAGACCTCTGAATCCACATAATCAGATTTCCTATTTTATTGTCTAACATGATCCCTAAATCAACTACAACAATTAATTATGCCACAGTAATTAAATATATGACAAATGTATTACACAGTTTTTAATGTATATATAGCAGCTATAACTTATATGCATCTCTGTATATATGTACATGTACATATATATATTATTAAAAATTCATGTTTCATCATTTAATTCCACATCATATGTGTATCCAAGACCAGAAATATGGCTAAAACCTGTCACTGAGCAAATTTTTTTGGGTTTTGCTCTTATTTTTTCTTCCTCTATCATACTTCCTACTCCATGCATTCTCTTGATGGTCAGACTTGCAAAATAAATATGATGATAAAAGAAAATTAAATCACACAGATTTATGATTTCTATCAAAAATAAAAGTTACTAACATGAATGTATTGTACAGTCAGTTACATGCAAGAAAATGGATGAGAATGACAGCAGAATATTTTCTGTTATTTTATCAATGTTGTAAACTAAAGAAACACTGACTCTGGACAGAGAATTTCCATTTTATAGCAAAGTAGAACCCCTATGTTTGTGGGTGTGTCTGCACATGCCTGAGGGAGAACTGCTATCTTAGGTATTCAGATTTGCTTTCTTTGGTGTTTTAAATTGGCACAGAATGGACTGACATCATTCATAAGTATGTGCCATATTTTTAACTGTCAGTGGGTGAAATTGTGCTAATACATGTTAATGTCTACCCGTCCTTCTAATCCAGGTCTTTATTAGAAACCCAGGTCATCAAAAAATCTCTGCATTGACTGTAAAAGGAGCTAAAATATGTCAGTAGAGAATAAGGTAATCTGATTCCCTCATCATTACCTTGAACTAAAATGCTGGAGTGATTATACTGCCTTAATTCAGGTCCTAGAATAAATGGTCTGAAAGAGCATAAGTACAAGAATTGGGAAGTGAATATTAATTAAAAATATAAAACTCTTTCGTTTGTTGTTTTGCCTAGGCCATTTAACTGCTATTAAATTGCTATTTTTAAAGAAAAGACTGTGCAGTGCAATTACTAACATTATGGAACAGTACTGAAATGCTTTAGATACTAGTATTTTAATTTTGTCATCTGTGCAGATAGAAGGCATAATGTCTGCCTCAAAATAATACTTGGAGGTAATTAGCCTCATTTTCCTGATCACTAGGCAATTGATATTACTGTGAATATCAACAATGTTTGTATACTAAATAAAACTCTGTTTTTCATTATCTTTGAGCACTAACAGAAGTAGTGAAATAAATTTGCACGTGTAATTTAAATGGAATATTTTTTCTTTGTAGAAAACCTTTTTGAATCTAAATTTGTAATGTACAACTATTTCCAGTTTGTTTTTGCCTTTTGAGCTTTTCAGTAAGGTATTTTAAAATTGTATGAGCTTCTTTCATTCATTAACATAACAAAAATGCATAACTCTGACAAGTGAAACCTATCAGAACCACAGAGTCAGAAAATAGAAGACTGAATTTGTATTGACTGTATAATAATGAAAATGATGCTATAAAAATTCTGCAAGTCCTTGCAGAAATATAATGGCATAGTCTGACCCAATTTACCCCCACCTCAGTCTTCTGTAGAAATCAACATAAATGCTAACAACTATGAAAGTCACCCATCTCATTTTTTAAAAAACATCAGTTCACACTGGATGTATTTAGCTATATAGCTTCTTACATTTATATACGCAGATTTAAAAAGTTAAACTATTCCCAGGGCATCTGGTTACTAGTATATTGAACATAAATACGATAATTGCTGGTTAATTCACCATTCTTTTTATAAATGTATTCAACAGTTAAATTAATCTAGTTACACACTGCCTTTCAACGGACATGCTCCACTTTGATTTCAAATAGGCATGTAAATTAGCAATGGATAATGGGATAAGATATGCACTGGTGAGATTTGGAGCAGCCTCTATTGAAAGCAATTTCCATGCTTGGGCTAAGTCACTGATCCAAATACTGATGAAGTGATGGAAGACCAGTTTGAGATATCATTGAACATTGGGTCAGTCACTACAGAGGCAAAATGAACAATAATGGATTTTCCACAAAAGCTGGAATAAGAAAACTTTGAAAATTATTTACATAGTTGTATACTAAATATATTCACAAATGATTGGACTGGATTTTCAGAAGTGGAGAAGAGAGGAAACATTTTGATAAACAATCTATCACATCTGTCATATAAATTTTTAGCTAACATTATTCATAGTACTTATTTTAAATATTTTGTATAATATTTTGAATTAATTATGGATCAACGCGAACACAAGTTATTTGACCAGCAGCATAAAATGAGTGAATCACAGACATATATACTTGTCAAACATTTCAAAAGAAAAATAAAAAGTGAATTATTTAGAAAATTTGACTGAACTTGGTTCAAGCCCACACTGCTACTGTCCAGAATGTGTGAACATGCAAAGAGAAAGAAATGTGATTTATAAAAAGTTGAAAATTTTAATTCCATGATTATGTTATCCTGCTTAATCTGGGTACTTGAAAACCTTATTTAAAGGTTAAAGGAATATATGTAATTTGTAACATGTGAGGACATCTGTATATCAATAGAGGCAGAATAGTGATCCCTTTTTCTGCCTGTGAGGAGACATCAGCCATGACTCAGTTCTAGTCGTATGTATACTCTGTTGTCTAAGTCATAGGACTACACTGTTGTATTTGAGCTTCTTTTTCAGTCTCCTTTGAAAACCAATGTAGAGAAAATAAAACAGTCTTATAAGAAAAATATTTCATATGGATATTGTTGAATTGATGTTATATATGCTTCAGTCCTCCCTAACTGATCCAGAGCTCAATATTTTCTTGAAAATGGTAGTTCAGGTGCCTATTAGCCCCACTACGTTCTCTTAGGACTGATGCACAAGTTAACCCAAGATGCTTATCAGAGAAATTACCTCTCCTTCACTACCTTGTTATTCAGCATGCACTGTTCAAGTAACCCAGTTCTGATACCTTAGGTTTTAACTTTTATATTTTTCAAATCCTGTACTGCCTAGTGTGTAACTCTGAAGTGTCTTGTAGCCTGCTAACTTCTGTTCTCTCATGCTAGTTAGACATAACAAGCCTCTCCAAGCCTGCTCTTCAAGGACACCCAGACTGTCCTAGGCCCAAAATGTGTAAACTAACATCTTAAGAAAGGGGGGTAATCTTGGGGAAATTATATCATTAACTGAAGTTTTAATTTAACCCTGATATGCAGATGAACTAAACTTATAAAAGTGTGAAGAACTCGTGACTTGGGGTCCATCTTGGGTGTAGCCTTTGGCCTGCCCATGGTGTACATTTAAAGGCCATTCAAATAAATACCTACCTTTATTCCTTTATTCTTGTCTAGTCTCTGCTTTTAGGTGGCCTCCCCCAGGCATCAGTTTGTTGCTGAAAATGGAAGTCTCCACCAGAAATCTAATTAATCAGTCTGACATCAGTGGAAAACAAGGGGTTTTTTAAGAAAAGGTGAATCACATTAATTCTGGAAGTAGTATTCATCTCCCTTTCATGAATTCAAAGTTTATAATGTATATTATATAAAAATTGACACAATTATTCTTACCAATGATTACAAGAAAAAGAACTTTTCTGTATTGAATATGTGCGATGTAGTATAGCTGTTGTATAGAATAATGGAATAAAAAGTAGGGTATTTAAATAAATAATTACATTCAATGCTCACTAAAAGCATACATTAAAAAAAATCAACCAAAAAACTTCACTGCTTTGTTCAGAAGCCATAGAATGAGTGACAGGAAGTAAGATTGTACTGACAATTTGTTATTCAAAAGGGTCAATTTTATTTTTCTCTTAAGGAGACTGAATAGATATATATGGAGCTTCTTAATTCAAAATGACATTATTGGATTAAATAATATAATTGCTCCTTTGTAAATCTAAAATTATATAATTCATCTTTGAAATGTTTTTGAAGTACCCTATCTCACTTTCAGAACCGTCTTCAGTTGCTACCAGCTTTGCCAGAAAGACAAGAAAAAATCAGATTCTAGTGAATACTTTTTTTTAGATACAAGTGGTACTACAGGTACGTGTAAAGCGTTCTGTCTTGTACCTAGACCAATCAGTTAACTACATTTTTTGGGTTTTTTTTCTCCCCTGGAAAAAAAATAATGTTCACAAAAAGAGTGAAAAAGACACATCATATGGATATCTCAAGAATCTACCAGTAGTGTAACGATTAGATATTTTCTAATTTTAAAATATATCTAATTGTTTAAGTATTTTCTTGTGAATTTTGTATTTAGTTACTACATGCGCCAGGTTCTTCCACTACAACGGTAATCCAAATTATCAGCGTTGTATATCATTATCAGTTGGCAGCCTATCTCACTACTAAAAATGAAGATTAATTCTACCAGCATATAAACAACATTTTAACCTAGTTTCAAAATATATTGCAACCTGAAATCTATGTGGGGAAAACCAGTCATGCTTGTCAAGTATCATATGCTGGATTTAGTTGCCAGATCAGATGCCAAATTCAAGAGAGCAGTGTTCCAATCTCTCTTCAGCTACTGCAGCTGGCATTCTCACTTCTGCCCTCCTCAGGAAACGCCTAATAGCAATTGTAGTATCCATATTTTTAACATTGGTTCTATATTAAAATGCAACAACAAATCATCAGATTCTTTTTTGACTTCTTTTAGTTGTTGACAAGAACAACTTCTTTTAGTTGTTTAACTAATATTCTGATAGTAGTGTGTGGAGACACATCCTTTTCTTGCAGTCTCTTATCTGTACCTTTATTTTATGTTGTTATGTCTGAGACTCATCACAGTTGGTTTGAGACTCATCACTGTTGGTGTCTCCACCTCAACCTTCTCATTAACCACCACCAATAAACATTATAACCTTGGAAGTTTTTTTGGATGACTCGGCTCTGTCTTCTTTTTCTGAAATGCTAGGGACAGGAAGTTTGAGAAAACTAGAGAAGGACTAAGAGCACGGTAGAGATCAGAGTCAGTGTTGCCCTTATACACTATATTAGTTGAAACAGGGTTTGACTTCAGCAAGAAGAGAAGCATACATGAATACTAGTGAATCATACAGACAACGATAATTCAATAAACAGTGGTATGACAGGATAATGAATCACTCTTTCTATCCAGTTTCCTTGGTGTCAAGTTTCGCAAGTATGTGTAAGCATGAACCTATGTACTCAAGCAAAAACACTGCACTGAAAGCACATCATGGCAGTAATTGCAAAGCCCTGTTAGTATTCTTCACATGCTCTCAATGGACAGAACATTTTCATTTAAATTCTCATTTACAAAATCACAAAGTCAGCTGGTTTTACAAAGTTAATGTGAAAAGGAAAGTTCTTAAAATTACTTTTTAATGTTCTATATTGGTGTGGGCTAGTCATATGGGGCGATTGGGTACTGTTTGTCACATGCTTCATTTCCATTACAATACAATTGCAACAGCAAATCAGTGCATTTTGCAGTTCAAAAAGATGGGGTTTTTTTCCCTCATAATAACTAGATATGTTTATTAAGTTTTCATTTCACTGCATTATAATAAGCTTCAAAAATACATACCCAAGATAGAGTTACCTTAACAACCTTGTCATTTCAATTTTTCACACATTTCCATTGTGTGTGCATTCTATCTCACTGAAGTTTCAACTCATTAGCTGACTGCCAGAAACTATTAGTCTGTAGCATTACTCAGTCTTTTAAAAAATATAAAACAGAAAAAAATAAAAAGAAAAAACACAAAAGAGAAATTGCCTACAGCCATTTTCAGACTCTTAGTGTCTACAAGTTATGTTGGTTCATTAGCCCAAAGTGCATTCGAAAGGAACCCCTTCCAACGACAGCAACAAAAAAAAAGCACCCAACAAGGGAACTGTTTGTGAAGATTCTATTTTCAGAATCCAAATTAAAAGTATCACTAAACAACCCAAAAGACACTAATCATCTCATTACTTTTCACAAAGCCAAGCAAAATACTTTCATGTGTGCAACATATGCTTCCTCTGTATTTTGGTACCATGAAACAGTCTAATCTAGTGATATCTGAAAGGCAATGTGTACTAATTGGTTTGGCTTCAGTTAACAATATTAAATCCACAAATTGGTAAGGAGTGTTAAAAGTATTAATTTGATAATCACTGCCTGTTGTAAAGATTGATTTACGGAAAGTAGTACATTGCCGAAACACGTTTACTTTGAATAATCTCATTATACTTCATTGCCTTTTACAACATTTTATCTTTGTGGATTTTTGAGTATGTTTGGTTGATTTGTTTGCTTCTTTTTTAGCCAGATTGACACACTTCGTCCTGATTTTAATCAAATGTATATTGATATTCTGTGTTTTTCTATAGGTATGTACATGTATGTGTGTATTTTTCTATAAATGTGTACATTTCTAATGTCACTGTATTTCATCATAGCATTACATTAGTTTAATACTAATTTTTTTTCCAACACATTTCTACTTTCACTTATTTCAAAATCATTTTGCTTTAAAGCATCGAAAATATGATTATTCTATTGTACTATGCTTTTAAGAATAATTATTCTTATACAACTAAAAAGTAGCAACACCTCAAAGGATAAAGTAGCTTGGTTTGCTACCTTGTCAGCAATTCCCCTCAGTGCATACATACTACTTTGCTCTAAGGCTGCACTTTGGAATGATGCCAATATATCTCCTAGCCAGGAAATCTTTACCCAGAAGGAAGAATAACATTCTCCAGAGTCTGCACCCTACAGACAGCATAAGCATGGATTGTGACAGATTTCACTCCCTATGCACAGAGCAGTCTTGACATGAAATACACATGACAGAAGTTTCTTGCTGTTTGGGCTTGCTACCAAGATATGAGATAACCTGAGGGATGCTGATTCCTGGAAAACATCCACTTACAGCTCCAGGACCAGAGATTACTCAGTAGTTAATGCCATGTGCATGCGGTTTCCTTCTCCAGGTGCACCTGGTGAGATAGTGTCCTAAAAGAGTCTAAGGAGCAAACTACTCTCCTCAGAGAGAAGAAAATAAGTGCAAACAGACTTCTCACTCTCAAAAAGCATGGCTGTGGGAGACTGAGCAGGCACACTGTACATTTCTGGTTTCCAATCTGCCTTCTCTTTCATAGAATCATTGAATCATTAAGACTGGAAATTACCTCCAAGATCATGGAATCCAGCCCTTGACCAAACACCACCATATCAACTAAACCACAGCACTAAGCTATGGTCGTTTGAAACATCTGGTTGTTTCTTGAACATTTCCAGGGATTGTGACTCCACCATGTAACATGTTCCAATGCCTAACCTCCTTTTCAAGAAATTCTTCCTGATGCCCAGTCTAAACCTCCCCTGGCACAGCTTGAGGCCATTTCCTCTTGTCCTGTTGCTGGTTGCCTGGGAGAAGAACCCCAACCTTGCTACAACCTCCTTTCAAGCAGTTGTAGAGAGTGACAAGGTCTCCTTTGAGCCTTCTTTTCTCCAGGCTAAACAACTCCAGCTCCCTCAGCTGCTCCTCATATGACTCACTCTCTAGACCCTTCACCAGCTCCATTGCTCTTCTCTGGACACCCTCTAGCCCCTCAGTGTCTTTCTTGTAGTGAGGGGCTCAGAACTGGACCTAACACTCGAAGTGTGGCCTCACCAGTGCTGAGTACAGAGGGACGATCATTTCCTTAGTCCTGCTGGCCATGCTATGGCTGACACAGGTCAGGATGTCACTGGCCTTCTTGGCCACCTGGGCTCACTGCTGGCTCATGTTTAGCTACTGTTGACCAGCACCTCCAGGTCCTCTTCCACTGGGCAGCTTTCCAGCCACTCCTCCCCCTGCCTGTAGCACTGCCTGGTGTTGTTCTGACTCAAGGGCAGGACCTGGCATTTCACCTTGTTGAACCTCATATCATTGGCCTCAGCCCACCAATCCAGCCCATCCAAATCCCTCTGTAGAGTCTTCCTACTCTCCAGCAGATCAGCGCTTCAGTGTTGCCGGGGAACTGACTGAGGGTGCATGTTCAGATCATGATGACTGATCTTGTAATTCATGCCCAAGATGGTTTATATTTGATTTTCAGGCTGGGAAATTATTTAATTATAGTGAATAGTTGATATTAACTTTGTAATTTGAGGTTGTGTGGAATTGCAGATCCCTTTGTGCTCCTTTTTTTCCCCAGGTTGTCAGTGTTCCCTCTGGATATGTGCAAGTTAGGGAGGAAGATTATGTGAATACTCAGAGCATGCTTGAGCAGAGAAACCCGTGTCTGAGGGTGGCCTTTCTGAGACAGCTAGCAAGAAGCATATTCACCTCAAACAGTCTCCCAGCATAAACCATTTGCAAAGCAAATTCCTGGAGTTTTCCAAGTCTGCGGGGAGATCCTGACAATTTAGAGGGCTGGGCAATCAACACCTGTATGAAGTTCAACAAGGGAAAGTGCCAGATTCTGCACCTGGGATGGGGCAACTCTGGGTATACTGGGGTATGAGATGCTGGAAGGCAGTGCTGTGGGAAGAGGCCTTGGGGTCCTGGTCAGTGACAAGTTGAATATTACTCAGCAGTGCCCTGGCAGCCAGGAGGGCCAGTCATGTCCTGGGGGGCATCAGGCACAGCATCGCCAGCTGGGCAAGGGAGGGGATTGTCCTGCTGTGCTCTGCACTTGAGTCCTGTGTGCAGTTTTGGGCACTGCAACATAAGAAAGATTAAACTATTAGAGAGCAGCTGAGGTCACTTAGGCAGTTCAGCCTGGAGAAGAGGAGACTGAGGAGAGACATCATTGCAGTTACAACTTCCTCGTGAGGGGAAGAGGAGGGGCAGGCACTGATCTCTGTGGTGACCAGTGACAGGACCCGAGGTAAGGGCCTGAAGTGGTGTCAGGGGAGGTTTAGGTTGGATATTTTATCTGGGTGAAAAAGGTTCCCCCAGAGGGTGGTTGGGCACTGGAACAGGCTCCCCAGGGAAGTGGTCACAGCACCAAGCCTGACGGAGTACAAGAAGCATTTGAATAACACTCTCAGGCACACAGTGTGACTCTTGGGGCTGTCCTGTGAAGGGTCAGGAGTTGGAATCAATGATCCTTGAAGGTCCCTTACAACTCAGCTGATTCTGTTATGTTTATTGTCTTTGTATTTACTATTGCTTCAGTCTTTTCTTTCATAAAATTACCGTTTCCTTTTGAAAGCAATTTTGCCTCTCTCATCTATCCTTGCTATTCAGAATCCAAGTATTTGCCCTCAGATAAGTGTTTCTCAGATTGAAATTACTTTTTCCATGTAGTCATCCTGTGTATTGAATCTGTTCTGTGACTTTTACCTTTCTCGTTGCCCTTCTCTGAATTTTGTGCCTCGCCACACTCAGCTAAGAGAGGTATCTCTTTCTGCATTTTTTTTGGTGTTGCCTGTTTGAAATGCAAGCTCTGTCAGGACCACCTCTTGCTATATGACTGTACAGTGTCTAACATTTCCTCTTCTTTCCAGATGCCACTGCAAGAACAGGAGTCAGAAGCTACTTGAGGTGCTGTGTAAAAGAAACAAAGATTTAGGCTTTAGAAATTAAAATAATTTTACAAATGAAAGGCCATGATCACAGGTAGTCCTATGTAATCAAATTCATCCAATACTGATGGACATGTAAGATATGGAAAATAATTAGCCTTCTCAAGGTTATCTTTCTATCTGCACTGAAAGTATGAGAACTCCAGGTGAGAATACAATCTAACTTTTAGATGGCAAAAATGAGATGAAATGATGTCCCATTCCACTATAAAAGAGGGAGATGGGAAGGATTCTTTTGATAGATTTTTCTGACAAAAAATCAAGCACAAACACGGCAATATTGTATCTTAGAACCATTTATTGAAATAAAAAAAAAATATTCTTATTTAAAAAAAGGGAAGGGGGAGACAGGAAAAAAAAAGGAGCAGAGAGAGAAGAGAGAGAGAAAGAAAAAGGAAGACAGAGGACAGCTTTACCCCAGAACCCCGGCTGTCTGTCAGCATTGGTTTGGCAGACGGAGCGTGCATGTTGTGGACTGTGGTGCATTTTGCGTAGCTTCCGTGACAAACTGGCCGCAATTTTAAAGAGCAGCAGGCTGCGTGTCCCTTCCGTAGGCGGAGAACAGGCTGCTGTGGTTACAGGCACGCTCCTGGAGCAGCTGCAGTCTCTCAGAGTCGGGGTGCAGTGGCTGCAAGCAGTGGCGGTGGCTGCAGGTTGGGTGCTGTGGGGTTGTGCTCTGGGCTCGTTGCAGCAGGCAACACGAGGAACACGGCAGCAGCGGCGGCGGTAGGCTGGTCATTACGAGCTGGTGCTATATGTGATAAATGAATGAATGATAAATGTTGGCTTTCACATACATGAAATTAACATTTACAAGTGATAATGTAATATGTAGAAATAGTGTTAAGGTAAAATACAGAAACAAGGTTAGGGTGAATTGTAACTTCGAAATAGTTGCAATATGTTGGGAAACGTAGTAATAAATACATGGTAATAAATGTCTTTTAAGTTGATAAACCACAGAGCCAGAGATCAGGATATCTTAAAGAAACAAAGAAGACAAGCCACATGCATCCCAGGAAGTCTGTTATCTCATCAAAACTCACACCTCCCAAAGAAACTGTCAACTATAAATTAGGTTGGAACTGAGGAGGGGGATGTCTGCCTTCAATTCTGAAACGATCCAGAGGACCCGAGACGGCGTTGTGCTGATGGAAGGGAGCAGAGATCAGGGAGAGGGGGAGTTGAGTGAAGTGTAAATCATTTTCTGGGCTTAATAAATATGTAACAGTTTGAGAAGGTACTTAAGTTCACAATAAAATGAATGGCATCGCGCCTCTGGCAATATTGCTAAGCGCCCAGCGCTGTGTTTGCCTTTGTTCTACCAAAAAATGTTCAATACTATGCTGCTGAAATTTCAG
>VZTE01005092.1:0-10425 GCA_013397775.1 Eulacestoma nigropectus | reverse complement strand
GGTTTTTTTTTTTTTTTTTTTTTTTTTTTTTTTTTTTTTGGTGGGGGGTGGGGGGGTAAGGAACAAACAAAAAACCCAAATAAAGAAAACGGAAAAGAAAAAGCATAGCAATAAGCCCAGAACTCATGTTTGACTGGGGGTGGGAGGCAACCACATGTAAACTGTTTTTTCAATGATAACACTGGAAAAGTTTTGTGACACTTGAAAACAAGACAAATGAAACAAGACAAATGTAATTTGTAATGGAAGCTGAAGTTTTCAAGGTGATAAACTTTCAAAGATTCAATTTAGTCTTTGATTTAAGAACTTTTCAATGCCTTTGATCTCTACATTAGGGTGCTAATATTAAATAGACTTCTGCACCCTAAATATGCTAAATACAAGGAAGAGTTCAAATCCACATCAGTAATTCTGCTGAATTTTGTGAATTTGTGAGTAGAAGTCATTTCAAATCTTGCAGTTCATGTATTTAGCCATTGAAAGCTCACATTTTAGCCATTGAAAAGAATTCTTAATTCAGAAGATACTGCTAGATTTTATATATTCGAATCTTCAACCCATGGAAAACAGTACTGAGGATTTAACTGAAAATGGTTACAAAGTAGCATTGATAATACATCAGTTAACTGTAATAAATTACATAATATGGTGAAAATATAAACATTTGCAGTTTAATCAGATATTAAATTGAATGAGTGATGGCAAAAACTCTGATCTAGATTACTGGGTTTCAATCTTTTCTGATGTGAAAACACCTAAAACACATCCTGTAAGGAAGCAGATCCCTGTATATTGAATTTTTAATTGGTTTACTTTAGATCTTTACTACTTTAATATGTAACTTCTGCTCTACTTTCGTCTTGGATAGAGGTAATTTTCTTCATAGTAGCTTTTTTGGTGCTACATTTTGGATTTGTAAGTAAACCAGGGTTGATAACAAAGAGATATTTCAGCTATTGCTGAGCAGTTCCTGCACTGTGTCAAGGCCTTTTCCGTTTCTCACTTCATCTGGCCAGAAAGTAGGAAATTTCTTGCACAAGAGTGGTAGGGGGCATAGATGGGAAAACTGACCCAAACTGACCCAAGGTATATCCCAACCCATATAGCATCATGTTCATCATATAGAGATGGGGGAAGAAGAGGGAAGGGGCGATACTCAGGGCAATGATGTTTGTCTTCCCAAGTGACGGTTCTGCCTATTGGAGCCCTGCTTTCCTGGGGATGGCTGAACACCTACCTATCCATGGGAAGTGATGAATGAATTCATTGTTTTGCTATGCCTGCTTACACAGCTTCTGCTCAACCTATTAAATTGTCATTTAGTCAACCCATGATTTCTTCAACTTTCACCTTTCCAATTCTCTCACTCATCCATCTGCAGAAGACTGAGTGAGCAGCTGTGTGGGGCTGAGCTGCCTACTGGGGTTAAACCACAACAGTACCTCACAAAGAGTTCATGGAGTCCCAAGTATTTGTACCCCAAAGGCCAAAACTCCTTTTGTACTCAATGTTTGTTGCCAAGTGTCTGATACAATTTGGTGTACTTGGATATTTCCAGTGACCCTATTCAATATGAACCCATTACAAAAAGGCACACCGTGTCACGAAGTGCAGTGTTGCAAAACACTTCTGGTCTATTAAAGGTTATATGAACGCAAGCAGCTTGAGGGCTGTCATCTTCAGACTTGGCTGTTCCATTACTGCAGTTAAGAAGAACACTCTGCAGCATTAAGTAGTTCCTTTGAGTAGAGCCACTAACAAACATAGTAAAAAAAGACACCAAAAAAAGATGGGAAAGAGAGAGACAGTTTTCTTCACAGAAATAATAAATACTGCACAGGTCTAGTTTAAAATGAAATCCATTTATGTCCTAAATTTCAAGCACAGGATTATATCACAGCTCTGTGAAATGCCACTCTTCTTGTAGCTTATTCATAGAAGATAGTAAGTATTAACCAATATTGCTATGCAAATATATAGCACAAGGGCACGGTTCCTTCACTTTAGGCCAATTTTCCTGATCTAATCTCTTTAAAGAATTTGATTTTAATACATCCTTTCAAAGGCCTTTAAGAGTTGGTAGAATTAATTTTATGTGTAACTGACTATGAACATGTATAACAAATGTTTTCCCATCAACATCCATCTAAATACTTATTTTACCAATGTCCATTCATCAATATCAACATCTAAATACATATGTTTTATTAGCAATTGAAAGTTGAGATCTTAAACTCTTTCCTATTACATAAACTTAATTGATACAAAAGATAAGACATTCACTGTATGGATTAATATATGACCCAGATTCTACCTTGGGGGAGAAAAAAAGAAGAGGCAGTGCTATTTTCATCTCAGGTTTCTAGCCAACACTAAGTAATTGGACTGTCTTTTTTATATTGGGTGATTGTTTTCAAAATATAATACTGGCATTCCTGCAGTGCTAAGGTGTTTGCAAACAAAAGTTTCATAATGCCAAAGAAAAAGGAGATCTTTTTGCAAAGGAGATCTGAGGTGCATCCCAGCTTGATGGCTGCAAGTGTGAAAATTATTTTAACCTTCCATTTTACACTCCTTTGTGCTGCTTATTTGCGCAGAACTGCATATCACTAAAGAAGATAGGGGGTTGCTCCTTAGGTTTCTACCCCCCCACCTCAATGCCCATGTCAGCATATATTCACCCTCATTTCATTCTGTCTTTGGTCAATTGATTTGAATTCCTAGATTCACAATGGCCCAGAATCAAAAGGCTGGATTTCTACAGAGGTGGTCCCTATTTATTTAAAGTGACTCAGACTCAAAATGACATACTTTAGTTACCCAGATAGTTTTGGACAGTTCTCAAAATTGTGGTAAAAGAAACTATATGCTCCTTAGGCAAATGAGGAGCTTTGTGCTCCAGCATCACCAGCCTGAGAGATCAGACAGCAATTATGAGCAGGAAAACTTGACATCCACAAGTCCATGGGCCCTGTTGGAATGCATCCATGAGTGCTGAGAGAGCTGGTCGACACCAAAGCTAGGCCACTCATGATCACCATTGAAAGGTCTTGAGGATCAAGAGAGGTGTCTGAGGACTGGAAGAAAGCAAATCTCACTCCAGTCTTCAGAATGGACAAGAAGGAGGACCCAGGAAATTACTGGCCAGTCAGCCTCACCTCAATCCCTGGAGAGGTGATGGAATGCCTCATTATAGAGGCCATCTCTAAGCACATGGATGACAAGAAGGTGATCAGGAGTAGTCAGAATGGATTCCCTAAAGGTAAATCATATTTGACCAACCAGACTGCTTTCTCTGATGAAAAAAGTACCTGGATGGATAAGGGGAGAGCAGTGGATATTGTCTACCTTGACTTCAGCAAGGCTTTTGAGACTCTCTCACAGCATCCTTGTAGGCAAACTTGGGAAGTGTAGACTGGATGAATGGACAATGAAGTGGATTGACAACTGGCTGAATGGCAGATCCCAGAGGGTAAATCGGTGGCACATGTCTGTCACGAGCAGCATCCCCCAGAGTTCACTACTGGACCCAGTATTGTTTAATTTATTCATCAGTGACTTGGATGAAGGAGCTGATGCCTCCTCAGCAAGTTCACTGAAAACACAAAGCTCGGAGGAATAGCCAATACCCCAGAGGGCTGTGCAGCCCTTCAGAAGGACCTCAACAGGCTGAACAGATTTTGTTTCCTTTTGTTCAAAAGATTTCCAGATTTTCTTACATTCTTTTACCCCTATCTAAAATGACTAATTACATAAAAGTGTTTTTCAAGTTCATATACTTCTGCATGCAAAAAATTTCAGTTATCAGATTACAATGTGTCTTTTTCTTCTTTGCTTAAGGGAATAAATCTGGGTTAATTCTACATGTTAGCAGAGTAACATCAGACTGAACATAAAAATTAAGAAATATGAAGAAATAAGCTATGATATTTTTTATGTCAGTTGCAGATTTTTTTTTTACCAACCTTCTTTGGATTTGAATGAACATTGAATAAAAACATTAAATACGTTAATGGTAAAATTAAATTGTAAACATATTTTTCAAATGAAAAAGGGAAAAAAATTACTAACATTTAATAAAAATAAAATTAAATTTAGAGTCTAGTCTTTTTGAGCTAATTTTATCTCTATGTTCAAGTTCCTCATGTAGAAAACAATTTTTCCCGTTTGAAGAATTCACTCTGTTTTCTTTGATGTTTAAGGTAAACAGAGCTAAGAATTACAGAAATTTTTTGTTAATAAACTTCAACAAAACCAACAAAGGGTATAATATCAAGAAGATCAGAAAAGAAACACTGGTAAACACCGTTAGCTAAGAAGAGTTGAGCAAAACCGTCTTACTCAATAAAATAAGCTCTGGACTGTATTAGAATTTCAGCTATGTGAATTTTTAGCTGACTGGTGTAGTACTTCTGTAGTAAAGACCAAGTTAGTGTAAGCTATTGTATTCAACAGAACCTACAGGAATTTCACAAGAATGGGGAACTGCTTCCTTTGCAGAAACAGCTGATCAAGGAGAAGCAACAACTGAGTAGATGTGTCTTCCATGTACAGGAATGCTTTGATTACAGTTTTTGCTGAACAAGAGAAACCAGTGTTGAATGAGGAAGCAAGCTCGGTACCTTGCTTCTATGATAGGCAGTGATCTGAGGTTCCCCTGGATTTTGTACTCAGTAGGAATTAGGAAGACATAGAATCACAGAGACCGCAATATCAGTGATCAGCTGAATGGCAGTTTGTCATTCCTTAAATTAGCATCTCCCTTTTCTTTGGGGTAGATGTGAAAAGCATACTCAAGCAGCATTAACAGAAACAAAACACTGACAGTAAATTAGCATTCAGCAAATGCAGGAACTGCTGCCTTCACAACACAGCATCAATTACCTGATGAACGTATTGCATCTATCTTGGGGGACTGCTTCTAGTTCCCATTATATTCAGAATGATGCTCAGCTATTTTTTTTATCAGCACAAGTAATGTGCATTGTGTAATTTTTATGCATTTCGATTCACATACACATATATATATGTGCATAGGAAACAGATAAGAAGTGTCAGTGTGGTTTTGTGTGTCTATGTTCACATGCAAAGTGCCACTCTAGCTACACATAAAATTCCCCACAAAATACCAAATAGGGTGTAGAGATCTGAAGTAGGAACAGTTTCTCCTGTTATTGTTAGAATTCATTTTTTTCTCACTTGAACACACCCTATTTTCTTGCTGTGCACAAAAAAAAAAGGGATCAGATCTATCCATTGTGGATCTACCCGTCTCACATAGTAGCATGCCTTGGGTGCTGCAAAAATACAATTTGCTGGTTCACTGATAGTGTGTTCAGACTGAAGTATACTGAAATACCAATCAAAACTAAAGAAAGCTAGTGCTTTCAAACCAAACCAACACTTCATAACCAGAATTGTCATGTCTGAGACCTCTGTGTTTAGAAGACCCTCCACTGAAATTTGCAGAAGATGAGCACTCCATTAGAAACACGCAAACAAATTCATGCCAGAAGTGATAAGCTGCCACTGCCAATGACTTCTACAAAAGATAAGATTTAAATGATGTCTGCAGAAGTAAATAACATGGCTGAGGGAATAGAATTGAAACAGTATACATAGGCTATGTAAAGTAAAGAATAGACCCTGCATCTGTGACTTAAGAAACAAATAACACTCTCCTAATGAGTAGATTAAAAACTACTATGTATTTTTGTCAGGAGACACAAAAGCACGACCTGTAAAATGGCATTTAGAAGAGTTGACAGTCTTTAAAAACAGATATTGCGATATCTTTGGAGACTTTCAAACCTTTGGATGAGTAAATGTAACCAGAAAAACAACAATTAATTCCTATATGTGCAACACAACTATTTTATAAAAGTGAGCAAGGGAAACCAGTATAGAGAATGGGCCATCCTAAAGCCACTCAATAATGCACCGCAGGTTATAAAAACAAGTCCATTTATCAATGTCCCTTTCTGCATTTATGTCATATTTTGGGGTTTCTGAAGTACTATATTTGATATCGCTTAATGCTCATTTCAACCAGGGAAAGGAGGAATGAACACAAACTAACCCTTGAGACAAACTTACAGAAGACTTACAGACTTACAGAAGAAGAAATGTGACTTTATAAGTAAGAATCTTTTTCTTAACTCCCTAGGAGACTTAAACTTCCAGATTATTTAATATGGACCAATTTGAAAATCAAGGTTTATATGCAAGGAAGTATATAGCTGTTTTGTTTAAGCATACATATTTCTTGGGGTGTGACTCCATGGGTCGCGTTAGACTAATATGAGAAAATACAGTTCTAGTTGTTCTTTAATAAATTTTGATATTATTTATATAAAATATTACTAGCTGAAATATGAAAAATATTTATTATACAGATTTTTTTCTGATTAGGCTTTGGAAAGATGTGAAAATATCTAATTAAAATATTACTGTTGTTTAAGTAAGTGTCATTACTTTAGTATAGTATGGTTTTGAATTAATATTTCAGCCTTATGACATGGTGTTAAAGAACAGTTACTCTATGGAATACTGTGCTGTCAGGAAAATAAAATCCATACAAAGGTCTTTCAGTTCTCATATTATCCTCATAATTTCTGTTGTGAAAACACATGCAAGACCCATTAAAAATGATGTTCTGATATATGATATCTTTATAAAAGAAAATTCACTCGCAGAAACAGCAGTAGATAGCACAACTTTAACTTGGTTTTACATTTAAGATGAGTGAAGCCTGCCTTTATGGATCCAGTTCGTGTTATCTTTCACTTCCATTGCTTCACTAGGAGTTTCACAACCTCAGCTCTTGTTCTTAACCCCACCCAAAACTCATAAGGATATTGCTTCCCCAGTATGCAGTAGAAAACTCCTGCGTATATAGAAATGCCTTTTATACGTAGTTGAAATGCTTCATGAGGAAAATATGAAATATTTGCGGAGTGTTTGGAATTTTTTAAACATTAGTGTATTCTATTTACTCAACTACCACTTTCCACTGGGTATGGAAAGGTGAACTTTTGTTACCTCCTTTTTCCAGATCCTTTTATTAAGTTTGTAACTATTCTCAGCAAGAGTCTTGTTCATGTGTGTTCAAGATAGAGCCACACTTTCATTTGGCTGGTGGCAGTCTTGCCCTTTATCTTCAGGGTGATAGCTTTTGCTGCATAAAGCCTCTGACCGATCCACTATGCATTCAGGAGTTTTGCTCAATATATTATTAAAATTGTAATAAAAAGATAGATTCATTTAGTCATTGTACTACTGTCAGCAAAATCCATCACCACGTTCTTTGTTAGAGTGTGATGCTTTAATTTACATATTAAAACCAGTTGGAAATAGAATTAATAATCATAAATAATATTCAGGCATAAAGTTAAAGACATGATTAACTTTTACAAGCAGAATGGTACATTTTTACTGAAGAACTTTTTCTGTATAGGTGCAGGAAAGAAAAGGTTACTTATGTCTCCTTATCCTTTCTCTTCTGTTCTCCCTTCCTTGCCCCTCCAACCTTGGAGGGGCTATCACAGGGCTTCTTCGTAGTTCCTTAAAGTATCAGGTAAAGTGAGAATCTGGAATGGGCAGGTTTTCTCACTGACACTAAAGGTGAGATTTTCAGAAGCACTCAACCTTGATAAATCTCTGCTCTCATAGATGTCAGTGGTGAAACGAAGTCAGTGGAGTAATTATTTCACAGCTGAATGCCCATAGTAGATGAGAGTTGTTTTTTTTTTTCTTATTTCTTTTTTAACTTCGGGGTCTCTAGAATTCCTACAGTTTGAGAATCAGTCCATTTTATGCCTCTTAACTATACAGCCCCAGAGGGGCAATTATCTATAAAATGTACAAGGTCATCCATAGGGAGATTCTTCTTCATTCTGCTTGGGTTTTTTGTTTCTATTTTTTGTGGGAGTGTCTCTGAGGAAAAAGATGATATAAGCCAGGGTAATTCGCAATGCTGTTCACAAAGCAACACTGAAAGACAAAGAAGAAACCAAAGAATTATAACCTTGAAACTACATTTCACATTTATAGCAAAAATATACCTCTTCTGTGAATAAACCTTAACAGATGCAGATAAAAAAAGGTGAATGTATTTTTCACTGAAATGTACATATTTCACAAAAGAAAAATTAAATATCTGTATTGTATCACAGCAGAAAGGAAGGGTGAAGGTCAAAGGGCAATTAGCTTGAATGGTGACCTTGCTTGCTGAATTTCACTTTCCAGACCAACAGATGATAAATCACACAACATAATAAAAAAAAATAAAAACATTAACAACCTCATAAAAGGAATGCTTTAAGAGGAAAGAAGCTCAAATGACATGAACTGTGGGACTGAACTGCTCAAAATGTTTAACCCTCACAAGATCTAGTATCCTTCCCACTGCCATAAAGTGTAATAATTTTCATCAACATAGAATAATCCAGTAATGATTTTCACCACAGTAACTATAGAATTATTTAATAACTAAAGAAAAAAAACTATAATAAGCTGTTCATTCATTGCTGTTCACATTTATTTTAATATTTTATACTGGAGTGAATAATGGGAGAATACTACCACCACAGAATTGTCCAAAGTAGGGTTCTATGTGAGTCACTGAACTGGGACCCAAGCACCCCTGTTCCCAGGCTGAGACGTTGTGGAAGGCAACAACACTGTAATTCTGCCAAAATGTTATGATGTGTGGCAGTGAAAGGAGAAGAGGACAGTGTGTACACAGATCTGCTTAAGCAATTAATATCTCTTTTATGTTTTTGTTGGCAACAGGGACAGTGGGATCAAGTGGACCCTCAGCAAGGTTGCTGATGACACCGAGTTGTGTAGTGCAACTGACACACTGGAAGGAAGGAATGCCACCCAGGGAGACCTTGACAGGCTTGAGAGGTGGACCTGCGTGAACCTCATGAAGTTCAACAAGGCCAAGTGCCAGGTCCTGCACCTGGATCATGGCAAACCCAGGCACAAATACAGGCTCGGTGGAGAATGCATTGAGAGTGGCCCAGAGGAGAAGGACTTGGGAGTGTTGGTGGACAAGAAATATTATGTGTCCTGGCAGTGTGTGCTCACAGCCCAGAAAACCAATCGTATTCTGGCATGCATTCAAAGCAGCGTGGCCAGCAGCGTGAGGGAGGTGATTCTGCCCCTCTACTCTGCTGTGGTGAGACCCCACTTCAAGTATTACATTTGGCTCTGAGGCCCTCAACAGAAGGAAGATGTGGACCTGTTGGAGCTAGTCCAGAGGCGGTCACAAAGATGGTCAGAGGGCTGGAGCACCTCTCCTACAAAGACCAGGGAGACCTGAGAGCCAGGTTCCAGTACCTAACTGTAAGGAAGTAGATATATATTAGGCATAAGCAAGAACTTCTTCACTATGAGAAAAGAAAGCAGAAGGGGTTGTTCAGACAAGCTGAGGATGCAACATCCCTGGAAGTGTTCAAGGACAGGTTGAAGTAAACTTTAAGCAACCTGGTCTAGTGGAAGGTGTACCTGTCTATGGCAGGGGACTTGGAACTACACGATCCTTAAGGTACCTTCTAACCCAAACCATACCATGATTCTGTGAAATATAATTTAGTTTAGGAATTTTGAGAGCTTTTTTTTAAAAAATGAGAGACATAAATATGTAGAAATTTTTGAAGCCCTTGACACTTCCTGTCTGTAGAATTTTACCCAGCTCCAGAAATGAGTGTGTAGATAATGCAGGTAGCATCAAGAAAGCACTTCCGGAGAGAAAAGGCCATGAGAGAGACCCACAAGTTAGAATTACAGTTTCTTTTAAAATTGTAGATTTAAGAAAGGTCTTTTTCTAAGCATTCCAGACCCCCAGACTTGGGACATAATTCTTTCTTGGAATCTGTGTCATAGAAACTACATTTGGTGGAAAGAGGAGGAACTAAATACTGTGTGATGGGAATATAAAGGGCCTATATTTACTGGTGAATGAAGTAAAGAAGCAGTGTATATAGTTGTGTAGGGTGTGTATTAAAAATTAATAAAAGCAGATGATTTTCTAAACCTCTCTCCCTTCCTGTAGTCAGGGTCATTACCTTTGCAGAAAGGGCCACATTTACAGTCAGCTATCCCATATGAAGCAAAGGTCTTCCCAAGCATCCTCTCCCAGCCTGTGGCACACTGATATTGAATCAGATCCTGAATGAACTCCAGCTTGCAAAGAGACAAACAGAATACTGGATCATCATGGCATAAAAACAGAAGCCATCTGAAATTTGAGGAATCCTACATATCTATGGATAAGGAAGGACTAGTAGAATAGGCATCAGTAGCCACAATGAAAACAGACACTTTTTATCGAGGAGAAAGCAAAGGCTGTTCTACCTCAAAGAAAGGCAGTCTCATAAAAAATACAGTCATCATGTGTTGGGCAAGATGAAACAGGAA
>VZTE01005091.1:383596-436290 GCA_013397775.1 Eulacestoma nigropectus | reverse complement strand
TTTTTTTTTTTTTTTTGCTGCTTAACTAAATGCAGATCTAGTTTTGCATGAACAAACCCATTAACGTTGTGACTTCTGGGTTTTCTCCCGAGAATAATCAACAAAATGGGAAAATAAAATCCATTTGGGGCTGCTTTGGAAAATACATGAATCCCAGCAGCGGGTTTTGTTTCTCTGTGTGCGTGTGTGTGCGTGTGTGTGTGTGTGGTTTATTTTGCTTGTTTGTCCTAAGTTGCATTGACTGATGTGGAACATGCAGTATCCACCTGCCCAAACAATAGAAAATCCTTTTTTTTTTTTTTCCTTTTTTTTTGTTGTGTTTAAATGTTTGTTTACAGGGTCCTTTAAACAGGTGGTAGGTCACTGCTTTAGATGCAACGCTGTCACACAGTAAGCAGACTATGTTTGGTATAAGATCTTCAGGTAAGTGTCTCCACAGCTGTTCTGTATTGATATATTTCAGGAAGTTTGTAAACAATCTTTTTTTGTTTGTTTGTTTGTTTTTTTTCGCTTGCAAATATTTTAATTCGTACAATTCTACTATTTTTTTTTTCTTTTTTTTTTTCCTCTCTGTCTCAACACTTGGATTCCCTGGTGTCTTTTTGTCTCTTTGCCTTTTCTCGCCTCCCCTCCTCCGCCCGCTGCTGTTTCTCCTTCTCGGGTTTGGTGACGCTGTCGTAGGACGGCAGGGACGCCGTGGATGGGGTGCCTTCCTTTTTCTCCCTGTTAGCTCCCCCGTTTTCCAGTTTGGTGGTGGCAGGCCTTCGGCTGATGAAGCCCCGTCGTGCCAAACGAGCCCTGTAAGCCCTCTGGATCACCACCGCCGACACCTCCTCCTGCTTGCGCCGCAGCGTCGTGGTGATGGGCTCATAAGACACTTTGGAAGGGTTGGAAGCCACAAATCTCTCCTCCATCTGCTGCCTCAGGATATCCAGCTCCCCGCTGTCCCCCAGGACACGTTTGGTGAAGGCAAACAGGATGTCCAAACAGTGGATCCTGTCCCCACTTACCATGGGCAGGTCCATGGCGATGAGTTCAATGGTGTTGGGTTTTGGGACGCGGAGGGGATGTTCCAAAGCGTCAGCAAAGTCCGCGAGCTTGCTGTACTCGATGAACTGCGTGGCATCGGGGTCGAACTTCTCCCAGATCTCATAGAACGTCTCAAAGTCGTCCTCGCTGAGCGGGTCTGCGCTCTCCTCTGTCGCCACGCTGAAGTTCTCCAGGATGATGGCGATGTACATGTTGACCACAATCAGGAAGGAGATGATGATGTAACTCACAAAGAAAAATATCCCCACCGAAGGGTTCCCACAATCCCCCTTAAACCCGCTGCCCGGGTGCTCCTTGTCCAGGTCGCAGTCCGGCGGCCGGTTCAGGATGGGCAGCAGGAGCCCGTCCCAGCCAGCCGAGGTGGTGATCTGGAACAAGCAGATCATGCTGTTGCCAAAGGTCTCAAAATTGAACATATCGTCTATGCCGGCCTCATGCTTGACGTAGGCGAAGTTCGACATGCCGAAGATGGAGAAGATGAACATGACCAAGAAGAGCAAGAGGCCGATGTTGAACAAGGCAGGCAGGGACATCATTAAGGCAAAAAGCAGCGTGCGGATTCCTTTGGCTCCTTTGATTAATCGCAGGATACGGCCGATGCGAGCCAGGCGGATGACTCGGAAGAGAGTGGGTGACACAAAGTACTTCTCAATGATTTCAGCCAGGAACATTCCTAAAAGGAGAGAGGCAACAAGTGTGACAAGGGAGATGCACAGGCTGCAGCTTCCTCTGAGCCTAGTGAGGGATGGGGCACGTGGAACACCTTGGTTGGATTTTCAGAGGGTGTCTGGGACCGAGAGGTCTCATGTTCAGGCAGGTTAAGTCCTCCCGAGGGGCAGGGATATTAGGGAAAGGTTCTTCTCCCAGAGCCAGGTGGGGCACTGAAGAGGCTCCCCAAGGTTACCAGAGCTCCAAGAGCGTTTGGACAACGCTCTCCCAGAGCTCTAGGAGCATTTGGACAACGCTCTCAGGCACAAGGTGGGATTGTTGGGGTGTCTGTGCAGGGCCAAGGGTTGGACTGGATGATCTTTGTGAGTCCCTTCCAACTCAGGCTATTCCATGGTTCTGTGATTCTAGGTCTTAACTAAATGCTCTGGCTCCCTAAACAGTTCCCCTGCATGGAGAGGGAAAGAGGTTTGGCTACAGAAGGATTCATCCCTCCTGGATAAGGATGAATGAGTTGCTTCTTGGGCGTGTCTGCTCTCAGTGCCTAACCCTGCCATGGGAGCCAGGCTACGGACTCTGCTCCGAAGGTGCTACAAGTGGGTAAGATAAACCTGATTTCAAGCAGCAGAAAAAACTGGGGCTGAGTTTTAGGCTGCGGGATGGTCTGAAGGCTGGTGGTTTGTCAGTGTGCCTTGTGCCCTGCCAAGCTTTACTCCGATTCATTTGTGAGGTTGTGCATATTTTGCAGATTGGATGCTAAAAAGCTCAAAACCTGTTGGAGGAAACATGGATTCAACATTCAAACAAACTGCAAACAAGATGGCAAGTCGTGCTGTGGCAGAAGCCCTGCAGGGTTGTTTTCAGGGGTTACTGAGCATTAAAATATTCTGATGAGGTGAGTGAAACTTCAGTTTTTAAAGACAGAGAGATCAATTGCCACGTGGTTTACTCCACACAACTGGAAAGGGATGCCAGAACAGAGGGAAGAGGCATCAGTCAGGACTTCAGGCAGACAAATTCTGCCACGGTCTCTTCCCGAGGCTTAAAGAGAACCTTCAAGTCCTGGTACCTACACACCCCCTCCAAAGACAACAACATGTTCTACCCTGCAAATGCCAAAACAGCCTGGCACTCAAAGACCTCTAAGTGGCGTCACACTTACCCACGATGGACAGAATCACAACCACGAAGTCAAAAATGTTCCACCCGATGGTGAAATAATAGTGCCGCAAGGCGAACATCTTCAGCACGCACTCACAGGTGAAAAAGATGACAAACACAAAGTTGATCCAGTAAAGGATGTCCTCCATCTGCTTGCTCTGCGTGTCTGTCTCCACCATCATGGTCACCATGTTGAGGCAAATGAGCATCATGATGACAATGTCAAAGGCTTGCTGCGTGACGAAGTCAAAGACAGCTCCTTGGATGCGGTTCTGTGAAACGGGAGAGACGAGGAACCAAGTGTGAACAGAAATCATGGAAGTGTGGAATGGTTTGGATTGGAAATGTCCTTAAAACTATCCCATTCCATCCCCTGGCCTTAGACCCTTCCAGGGATCCAGGGGCAGTCCCTGTGCCGGGGCCTCCCCACCCTCACAGGGAAGAGATTCTTCCTAATTTATCATTAGTCAACAAATTATTTCACCATTGGTGGAAAGAGGGATGAGGACGTAGTTTTGTCAGTATTTAATAAAGCTTTCAAGGCAAACCCTGCCCACAAAGCCAGTCTGCTTAGGGCAAAGGCAGGAAAATGCCATTATTTATACCCCAACATGCTACTCCACCCCTACTAGCAGCGTATCTTCCTCTTTGTTGAGCCCAAAGGGAGGGTGATGCACTTCCAGCCACAGCTGGGGAAAGCAACCAGATCCTTGCACTGGTACCCAATGGGTACCCGGATGAGAATCCAACCTCTGTTGTGTCCTGGCAGCACCACAGTCCCAGAAGCAGCGCGCTTTATCCGTACAGCATCTAAGGGACACAACCCCAAACCCCTTCCGGCTTTCCGAGGGATTCAAAGTCTTTCAGAAACCAGGGAACTGAGGTTAGATCTCCATCAGCGCAGCCCTCAAGGCTGGATAATTGCCAAAGATCTTCCTGACAGTGCCAGGAGGCTCCTACTCCACATCTATGGCCTCTCACCCAGACGAAGTTTTGGGATTATTTTGCCGATTCGAGTGATGAACTGATTAACACCAAGTACAAGCGCTGTAACCTTTGCAGGTGATCCCTGAGTTACAATGACAAGAACGGGGTGATGTGGAGTCCAACACGAGTTAGAACAAAGGATGCTTCTGGAGCCAGAGCTCCTTTGAAATCTACTCCACAGGTTTTCCCTGAGTTCCCTCTAACGTACTCACCAGAGGTCGGGGAATGGGTTTTTGAGGCTTCTTTGAGCCCAGCTTTTTCATGGCATTATAGTACTTCTTTTGTTCTTCCGTCATGAAAATGTCTTGACCTCCAAAGTAAAGGGGCAAAAGGAAAACTAGTTACAATCAGCTCATAAACCAGAAGGGAAAGGAGTAAATCCCAGCTCAGGCAGGAGGAGACCTGCCAGGTGAGAGGCTGGTGGCAGCTATTTCAGACAGAAATAACTCACACTAATACCCAGGCTGTACTGATCTTTCTTTAAAAATGACTCTTTTTCCTAAAAATGACCTGTTCCATTGCACTGCCTCCTTCCCCATCCCTCTCTCCCCTCTGTGATGAACAGGTGTGAGGTGTGAGGGCATTTACAGGAGCTGCACGATGCAAATCCTCGGCTTGACTTAGAGGAAAAGCAGGATATGAGAGAGAGACAGAGGGAGAGGCAAGGAAGACATCTTGCTTCCAGTCTATATTGTAGCCAAGGCATAAAAAACCCCCAAAATGCATGAAAATGTAGTCTAGGGAAAGTGTTACATCTGGCTGTAGTTTAAATCAAGCCTCAGGCTGCATGTTGTGCTCCCTGAGTCTGCTCAACCATTCCAACGAGGCACCAAGATTTCCACAGCTCTAAGAAAGGAGGTTTGTGCCCCAAACTGACTTTATTTTGCAGAGAAACCCACCAGCCTGAAGACCCAACACTCCTGGAACAGGTCTGAGCTCGAATCAGCAAACACAGATCACTTATCTTTTTCTTTTGTTGATTGAAGTTGTCGATGATGACACCAATGAACAAGTTCAGGGTGAAAAAGGAACCGAAGATGATGAAGATAACAAAATAGATGTACATGTAAATGTTGTCCTCGTACTTGGGTTGCTCTTCTTGCTGAAGGGGAGATAAGAAGAGGAACAAATGGCATTTCAAACATATATATATCACACACATACAGGCAAAATGAGATTGGTCGTGTTTCCAAACTATTTCTTTTGAAGATGTAGGACCAAAAAGATCAAAAACCAGAAGAACATTTTTACACTTTCCTGGCACAGTCATACTTGTTTCGAGCCTGCGTTCAGTGCAGGACAAGAAAATCCATCTAAAAATATTTTCATATAAAACCAAGAGAACAGAAGGGGGGGAAAAAATTGAAACCAAAAAGGAAGTCATGGTATTTGCATGATTCCAGCATGCAAGAACCAGGAAAGTGCCCGAGGAATGAACTCCAACCCAGACATAATTCCACAACTGGATTCACACTAGTGCTCAGACTTCCATACAGACATAAGATTCATGGGGGACCTTCTGGCTAATTCCTCCCCATAATTTATTCTAATGATTAGATCTATAACTTGGTTGTATTCTTTCCTTCACTGTATTTCTACTCCAGTCGGAGCAGAACAAAAAAAGCAACCAGAAGAACCTGCCCTTCTGGGGATTTTCTTGAGCATCTTTTAACTCATCCGACCACCAGAGCAAATGAAACCATCAGAGCATGAAATACATGCTACAAGCACAGTTCTACAGCTTTTACTCTCGATTTTACCAAAGCAAAAGAGCAGATGGAAATAAGGGGAGGGGAGGTCGTGGTCTTGCACGTTACCTTTCTGGAATCTACGGCTGCGTACATGATGTCCATCCAGCCCTTGAACGTAGCCTGGCAAAGAAAACACACGTTCTCTGAGACAGAATTCACCCAAAACACAAGAAGAAGAGCTGAATTGTGCCAGCTCTGTCAAGGACTTCCTGGCACCCTTGATGGCCCTGTATAATGAACTTTAATATTATTTCAATATTTCTCTTTTCATTTAATCTGAATTACAAAAATCAAGCTCAAGCAGTTGATCCATGGGAACCTCAAGAGGTTCAACCAGGCCAAGGGTAAGTGGGTAGACTTGGGGCCCCTTACCATGCAGGGATACCCATATATTAGGAAAGAGAAGAAATATAAAATGGCAAATTCATTCCAGCCCCAACCCGAGTGGGCTTAATGGGACGCTGTATTTCACAGAGAGAGAAGCACATAAAATGCACCCGGGAGCATTTTGTATTTCCCACTCGATGGTAGAAAGCCAAACTTACAACTTGCAGAAGAGCCAGATATCCTGCCCCAACGTTGTCAAAGTTAATTTTCACATTCTTCCATCGGATCTCCGTGGAGTTGGGTGGCATCAGAGCTTCGCAGTCTGTCTTGTTGTTAACAACATCTATCTCAAAGCGATGCTCAGCTGTTTCATTAAAGCAGTAATGATATTTCCCGGCAAACAGGTTAACCCCCATAATGCTGAAAATCAGCCAGAAGATAAGGCAGACCAACAAGACATTCATAATGGAAGGGATAGCGCCAACCAAGGCATTGACAACCACCTGTGTTGGAAGGGGTGGGAAAAAGTTTCAGTATAAAACACGAGGCAGGAGACAGCAAGCATCAGTACAGCTGTTTTTGGGGGGGGAATAGGGGACCAGGCCACTGACACATCGGTGGTGGCTGCTCCACACGGAAGTTGGCAGTGAACTTATCCCAAGCGGTCGCAAATTCCGCTTCAAAGCCACCTGGGGAAGCTCTGTTTTCAAAACGAAACAGGCCACGTTGTCGGATTTACAGAGTTTGATTTCTGGGTTGTTTGTTCTTCGATAGAACAACAATTACTTTGTATAATTTTAATTGCCCAAAGGGAGAGGGGGGCTCCTAGAGGGAATTTTTTCAGAGCCAAGTGTGAGGACACTTTTGCTCGTGGATTCCATAGGTTTTATCAGCCAGTAGCCCCTCCGGCCATTCCCCACGTTCAAACAAGGCTGTTTTCACTCCGGGGCCTGATCCTGCTCCCACCAAGGGCCCCAGCAGTGGGGTCAGGACCAAGCCCAGCATCACTGTGGTCACACTAAGCACTGAGTAACATCAAGATCATACTGTGGACTAAGCAAGGCCAGTCATGTTGTCCCAGGCAGAGAGCTGAGCATGCAGCTTGGCAGGCTCAAGAAGACAGAAAAGCCATGTTCCTTCCTCCAAACGGCAGCAAACGCATCAGGAACAAGGATGGGTTTTGTGAGAGCTCATCTCTTCCTAATTTTAGCCTTTCGCAGTTTGGGAGCACCGTGTCCCTGAGCATCCCCGGCCAACACACGACCAAATGTAAGCTCTGAGGCTTTTAATAGAGGCAGGTCAGCAGGATATTAAATCTTTTATTATGATCTCCTAATTTAGATTCCTTTAATAGACGAACAGAATCTAAACTATTGTTACCCCTTTGCCTTAGTTTTGAAAGACAGCTCAACTACACGGGGACTTGGGAGGCCTCAGTGGTAGAACGTGAGCTTGTCCTGGTCCCTTCTCCTCCCACAACGTCCCCTTGTTGGAAGCCACCACCACACGCACGGCCTGTTGTCGTCACAGCAACTCGAGTTGCTCATGGCCAGCCTGGACTGGGCTTAGAGGACTGGTCTAGCAGAAGGTGTCCCTGCCCATGGTGGGCTTTAAGGTCCCTCCCAACCCAAACCAGTCTGAAACAGAAGGAGAATTGAAGACCACAGCGAACTGGACAGTGAATCTTCCATTCCAGCTGCTAAACGGCGCCACGAATTCATCGCTACACCCAGGAGGTCTGAAGACACAGGGGAGAGCCCCAACAGGCTGCACATGGATGCCTTTGCTCTCATTCTTCCTTCATCCCAACAGGATGCTCAGCTGCTGGACACCAGCACCACACCAGCAGGACGTTTTGGGTCAGATCCTCCTATGAATACACTGATTTATTCCAGCAACCACATGAAGCAAAAAAAAAAGGGTAATATCCTGATATCCTCCTGGAATATGGTCATTTATGGCTCATTAAATCTACACAGCTTTCCAAAAGGAGTGAAAGGAGGAACATGGCTTTTGTGTGCAGACTGACAAGAACACATGCACGTCTCACAGCATCACTGTCAAACTCCCTGACCGAGCTCAGAGCAGAGCAAGCTCCTGGAAATGCAGATTGCTATGGAGGAGAGAAAAGCAAAGAACTACAGTTTCAGTCTCCTTTGCAAAGGCATTTCAGATCGCTGTTCCCTGGCTCAGAGGAACTGGTCTGGTTGGATGGGGCAGTGACATTTGTCTCCAAGTCAAAACAAAGGAAAAATAATCGGGTCTAGGTAGCTAACAGGGCTGCAGTCGTAACTATCAATTTTCCTGTGGTGAAAATCCCCCACTTTAAGCACAAGAATTTCCTGATTTTATATTAGAAATCTTCTCCCCAGCATGGCTTAGAAATAGCTTTTAGTATCTCCAGGCTTAGTGCTAGGCCTGTCCTTTGTGACCAGACCCACTTCTGGGTGGGACCCGAACCCAGCCCAGCAAAAGCTCCACCTTTGTGTTAATGGAAATTTCTCTTCCTTTGTGCCTGTACTGTAGACTCCAGCCTAGAATTAAACTACTGACACAAAGAAATAACAGCAGGAGAAGGTCTTAGAGAAGAAACACCTCCTTTGGATTTGGAGCTCATGTATTTCTCTTACTTCCCAGGGAATTCGAGGATCCCTCTTCAGCTCACTGCTCCTCTCGTGCTGGATTTTGGGGCTCGGTTACGCTGCAGCAAATCCAAAGATCAGAAGGATCCAGGTGGAACTGCTCCAGAAGGATCCAGATGGAATTGCTCCCCTTAGACCCTGAAGTAAAACTGTGACTGCTATTCCCTTCCCTTATTATTTAAAAGAATAATTTTCTCTCTTGCAGTACCTCTGGTTATGAGCTAACTGGGATTTAGCACAAAACCCCACAATCTTGTTCTAAGAGCACCCGGGAAATCCATTAATACGAAATACCCTTTATTTGATTTTTTTACTACACAATTTTTTTTGGCGTTTTCTTAGGAGACTATTTCAATCCCAAATGGGAAAAAAAGCACCAAAATAAGAGAATGTTAGTGGCAAAGCAGCGAGACACTGCCATAATTGAAACACCCAAGGGAGTGGTGCCAGTATCAATTCAAGGAAAGCTTGTTAAGTTCAATGCTTTGCTTGTGCTTTGTTCTGGTTCCACAGTGACAGGACAGGGACCAAAAAAGCATGGAAAAAGGAAGGGGACAGAAAGGAAAAGCTTCACTACTAGACAAGGCTGCCAGTCACCACCAGACTGGACTGAGAACAACAAGGTGCAACAAGAGGAATGAAACCAAAGTTTTCAAAGGGCTGAGCTCCCCCCAGTCCCTTCCTGCAGTGACCCACGAGAGGCAGCAGCCTTTTCCCCTGGTTACTTTTTAAAAACCCCCTCAGACGGAGTCTTTCAATCCAATTCCACCAACAGCCAACACCTGGAGGGGCTGGAGACCCTGAGGCGGTTCCAATTCTGCTTCTTTGCACCTGGTGATTCTCCCTAGATCAAAAAAAGTAACAGCTGAGAAGCCCCTCGGATGCTCGAGGTCAAAGCCAGGCCAAATGAGAACAGCCAAGTGTCGACATCGGCTACAAATGGCAGGTGGTTTGGGCCAGTAATTAATGTAATGAGGCAGCTTATGCATCTCCCTTTGTTAGAGGGGAGGGTGCAGCGGTGGGCAGGGTGAGGGTACATCCACGTAGAGGTGATCAAGTCAGCAGCTGCATCATGATTCTGTTTGGAATTTTCTTTCCACCAGTTTTGATCAGTTCTAGCATGCTTCAAAAAAAACCGCTCCACGGGCATGCAGAAGGATCAGCTGCTAATGGCATCTTACCCTCATCCCCTCAAATCGGGATAACGCTCTTAAAGGCCTCAAGGCTCTTAGTGTCCTAAGGGACTTTATGGCACCTAGTTCCGAGTAGCCCAGGGCATTAGCTATAAGGCTGACTAAAGAGACCTACACAGAAAATAGAAAAAAAATAGAAAGAAAAACAGAAAAAAGAGGAAAAAAAAAAAAAAAAAGAGAAAGGAAAAAAAAATTCAAAAAAAAAAAAAAAAAGGAAAAAAAAAAAAAAGAAAAAAAAAAAAAAAAAAAAGAAAAAGAAAAAAAAAAATAAAAAAAAAAAAAAAAAAGAAAAAAAAAAAAAAGAAAAAGAAAAAAAAGGTTCCAGACTGTTAGATTGGATCCCCTAGCCCTGATTGCCCAGCCCAGGAGCCACCTGGGCCGCCCCAAATACCGAAGCCATGACACCAGCTGCCTACTTCACTTGACTGAACCGACCTGGAAGGAAATAATGCGGTTGAGAAAAGAACAGAGGGGAGAGATCAGTGAGAGAGAGAGGCAGAGACACACACGGAGAGGGGCTGTCGGAAGGAAGAGCCCAAACGATGACAAAAACCTTACCCTCGCCCTTTACCGGCTGCGGGATCCCAGCGGCGCCCATGAAATTTAAGCCAGACAAATGTTAGAGGTACCTATGAGAAAGAATACAGATAAATACACACACTGCACACCTGGGCCAAGCTCTCCGCGGGCACCGCGTCGCTCCGGAAAGCCACGGACGGTCCTGAGCCCCATTCCGGCTTCTCCTGCCCGACAGCCCAAGGACGGGGGAGTTCTCCCTGCCTGCCACACAGAGCAACTGCGTTTTCTGCCTGCTCCAAAGCAGGGGGGGAGCGGCCCCGAGGGAGGGCCCGTTTTACAGCTGCTCAGACTCACGTGCTGAACTACGGCACAGCTTTTAGATCCGCTGTCCAACGCTTTTTCCGAGCACAAAGAGAACCCGTTCAGCGGCCCCGAGTCAGATTTAGGCTCTGAACGTGTGAATTATCGGACGTCCTTAAACCCACCAAGTCACAGACAGGACCTGGCCACGTGTGAACGGTTACACACACAGCACATCAGCTGCCACTGTTCCCATTTCTCGCTAGTGCCACGCTACAGACACGGGTAAGAGACGTGAGCCCTTTTCAAGGGGAAAAAAGACATCCACACACAGCAACAAATAACAGAAAAACATGGGACCTCCTCCTGGAACAGGTGGGGTTTGAGCTGAATTCTCGGAATAGGACACTTCCTTACGGATCATTCTTTTAGAAAAGAGACATTGGAATAATAATGGAGAATTAATTGTAAGGATGGTTCTTATTCCACACGCCTTTCAGGGAAATACCAGATCCAGATTTCAAATGCATAAATGTGTGGAAAAACTGAGATTTCATCTTATTTGGGCGTGTTGTGGCTCATGTGCTTCTTCCATCTTCACATGGAAGGTGTCCCTGTCCACAGCAGGGGACTTGGAATTAGATGATTTTAAGGTCTGTTCCAACTCAAACCATTCCATGATTCTACGGTACCTGCCCCAAAAATAAGTGGCCACAATTTATGGCCACATGGCGCTTTGGTTCTTCCATCCGATTTAAAAATTCCACTAATTTGAATTAATTTGAACCACGCCAGGGGTGTCCCAAAGGTTCCAACAAAGCCTTTGTGAGGCAAAATCAGCTCAGTCAGGCCAGGACCGAGCCCTTGGTAACGCCAGCATGTTAAAATCCTGGACACAAATCTAAAAATCCGATGGATTTGGAGATGTGGTCTATTTACTCTGTAAATATAACACTGGAAGTGCCCCATCCCTGGAAATTGCCCCATCCCTGGATGTGTCCAAGGCCAGGTTGGACAGGGCTTGGAGCAACCTGGTCTAGTGGAAGGTGTCCCTGCAAGGGGTGGAACGGGATGAGCTTTAAGGTCCCATCCAGCCCAAACCATCCCATGATGCCATGAACACAGAATCCTCATTTTCAGAGCTTTTTCCCCTCGGGATAACATCTTACTCCCAAGCAGGACACTAAGACCATGACAGAAAAGGCTGTTTGAGCTTTTAGGGATCTTTGAGGATTATTCCCTGAGGACATTCCAACAGAAGACACAGCAGGCACCGAGGTCGGACAAAGGGAATCCCAGATTGACTGAAAAGCAGAATCCTTCATTATTACCCAGTAAAAGTCTTCACAAACACACCCAGGAAGCTTTGGGGATGAGGAGGAGGGGAATTGGACAATGCTATAGCAACCTGCAAAATAACATCCAAGAGCGTTGTTAGGATGCAAAGGCTCATTCCCTGCCGTCCTGGCTCACTCCAGCCCCTTCCACGGCACGCCACAAAATTTGGGTTAAAAAAATGTGATTCAACAGATACAGGACACAAAGCATTGCTGAGATTTTGTTGAGGGATATTTTGGCACCTCAAAGTCACATTTCAGGTTTATTTTTTTTTTTTTTTCCAGGGAAAAACGTGCAACTCTTCCCTCTGTGACACCAAGGGAAAACAGGAACTCCTCCTAAAGCCCTGGGAATTCCAAATCCTTCCACATTTGTTCTCTCCCTGTATGTGTGTTACCTGCCTGGGAAGTTCCTGATCTTTACTCCACTCCCAGATACCTGGGAAGGAAATTAAACTTGTTCCACACCTGCCCGTTAAACTGCACCTCATTCAAAACAACTGGAATTAAATTTGTACTTTATCTCCAGGCAGCGAGAGAGATCCAGGGTTATTGTCAGAAAATAAGACTTCTAACGTGCAGGTTGTGTCCAAGGAAAGGTGTTGAGGGGAGCAGAGAGGATTTAAAAAAAAAAAAAAAAAAAATTCAAATTTCAATTTTCCTACAGGAAACACAGAGTTTGAGTCACTTCTGCCCCTGAATTCCAAGCATAGTTCCTTCCACCTACTCAGGAATATTTCCAGAGTGATAATGGTGCTGAACAGCAACTGAATCATACACAGAATGTTCCAAAGGAGAAGCTTGGAAAAATTGGTAATTCTTTTTTAACATAGCTTGCTCTTGGGGCAGTCCCTACAGCCACTGACTCCCAGATGGATGTGATACAACACCTTAAAAGGATCCAAGCACTCAGGATTCTAAATTCCCTGGTTCTGAAATTTCCTATTGAATTACACAATTTTCTACCACTCCGGACAGCATAAATTCCATTTATTTTAAATTCTCTCACTGTGCTTCAGAGCCAAATTTATTGCTAAAACTCCTCTCTATTGTCTTTTTTCTTCTAATTCTACCATTTATCCTCCCTTTTTTATTTCTCAGATTTATCCTCCCTCCCAAGATGTTCTGCAGGGCGGATCTGTCCCGACCGACTGCGTCCCTCGCTCATGCTACGACCCCTGAGCTGTCTTTCTTGTCTGAGATGATCCTGCTTTTTCTTTCCTGGGCATTAGAACTCCTGAGCAGAAGATGGATGATGCTGAACTTCGTTGTGCACAATGAGCCTTCCAAGTATGGAGATTCTCACAAACACACGCGCCCAGTGTCTGGAACAGACCTCGTGGGGTGGTGGGACGGGGAGATTTTGCTGCCTCATCACCCCCTCATCATTAATAACACAAGAAAATGATTACAGAGAACGTAACTCCTTGAAATATCACCAAGGAACACCACGTCTGCACAGTTTTCCCACTGGTACCACCTCCCAGTGGCTCGATACATGGGCAGGTCTCCTAGAAATTCTATTTTCAGCAGAGCAAAAGAGCCAAGGGCTGGGAAATCCTCCTCGGTCCCTGCAGGGCAGAAATCCCACAGTTGCACAGGAAACACTGGTAGTACCCAAAGGGCTCAAGGGTTTTAGCCTTGATTTGGGAATTCACAGATATCTGGGACTGAACCACTGTTAAATCTATGATTCAGTCAGGACGGATCTGAGGAGGAAACATCGGCAGCGTTCTTCTCTAACCACCACTGTTTTCCCAAGCAGAAGTAAGGAGGAGAGGATACATACAGCCACGATGAGGAAATCCAGCCAGCACCAGGCGTTGGTGAAGAACTTGACGAATCCATAGGCACACCACTTCAGCAGCATCTCCAGGATGAAAATGTACGTGAAGACCTTGTCCGCGTACTCCAGGATGGTCCGGATGGTTTTCCTCTGCTCTATGTAAATATCCTCAAAAGCCTGGGAAAACAACCAGGTGCTCGTGTCATTACATGGGATTTATTCCACAGTTCAATGTCGCTATCCAGAGGCTTCAAATGATACTGAGTTAAATACACAGTTATAGATGAGCTAAATATATATATATATATAAAAAACATGTAAATCAAACATAGAAACTAGGATCAGAACCCAGATTTGAAGGCTTTGTTCTTAATTTAAACTGAACTAAAAACACTAATAAAAGCTTCTGAACAGTACCACGATGGAGCTGTGCTGTTTTCCACGTAAGAATTCCCACAGTTTGCTTTTTCCCCAAAATTTCCTGTATACAATTAGATGTCCCCGAGCTCAACACCTCCGGACTACACGTATTTTACTCACCAGAGCACCACTGCTCAGGAGGATCATAAAGATGATGAAAGTCTCAAACCAATTGTGCTCCACAATTAGGAAACAAGTTTTCCTCAAGGTCCACCACGACTTTCCCAGCCCCTCCTCAATATTGACCTGACAACACTTGCAGCGCTGCATGCAACCTGTAAGAGGGACAGGGCACACCTTCACTCAGGTAACACAGGATTTAAGGTAAACACATTAAATTCTCACTGTCTAGAAGGAGTTTTGATGCCACCAATATGAAACGTGCTGAGTAGCAGTTAAAACTTTCGCATTCTTGAGGATTTTAGGATTGTTTTGCCACTTCTGTGTCTGGGCACCAGAATTAACATCCATTTGGGAACAGATCAGCTCGTTCTATTTGGTGAGGTCCACGCTCTTGAGGAGACAAATGGAAAACTTGCTGATAAAATAACCTTGAACCACTTAAGGCATCTTTGCCATGGGAATTCCTGTAATGGATTGGCTCTTGAAAGACATTGAGGCCAGTCACAGGAAAGGAAAAGTACTCTGCTTCTAAGTACTTCAGGCATCAGCTGTACAAAAATCATCTTTTCTACTACGGGTCACCTATAATTCTTTAGAAATTCCTCCCTCTGAGGGTGGGGAGGCCCTGGCACAGGGTGCCCAGAGAAGATGCAGCTGCCCCTGGATCCCTGGAAGTGTCCAAGGCCAGGCTGGACAGGGCTTGGAGCAACCTGGGATAGGGAAAGGTGTCCCTGCCCGTGGCAGGGGAGTGGAATTGGGATGAGCTTTAAGGTTCCTTCCAACCCAAACTATGGCACGAGTCTATGATCTACATCCTAGCAACGGCAACTGCATCTCTGAGAGCTTCACTTTGCAAATTCCTCTCAATGAGTTCACCAGCATCCAAGAAGGGCCTTGAGATAAGCTGAGAGCCAGCCCTGATCCAGGCTGACCTAACCCTAAGGTGAGCTTACAGCAGACTGGTCCCCAGAACGTCCCAAAAGCCTCTTCCTTCACTCCCTTCTCACCTTCTGTGAAACAGGCATCTGGGTCCAGGTACTCCTCTGGTGCCTCCACGGGGACTTCTTCCACTTCAGGCTTTATATCAATGGTGCTGCCCTCAGAGGAGCTGGTCTCGTCGAGTTTCTGCAACACGAAACCCCAATCCAGTCAACGATCAGTTCCCAACAAGTATCAAACTTCACAATGACTCAGCCATTTCTTCACCACATTTACTGTAATGGAAGTTGTTTCCTCACTTTAATCATTGAGATCCTGACCCAGCTTATGTCTCACCTTAACAGGACAGACAGGATTAATTATTTAAACTATGGAAGGTGCCCCTGTCCATGGCAGCAGGGTTGGAATTAGATGATCTTTAAGGTCCCTTTCAACCCAGGCCATTGTATGATTATATATATTTTACATTATAATTATATACATTCACAAGTATTTGTGGCTTTCTACAGAGCTACCAGCACAAGAAACTTCTGCCTTGAGTGCAAAGACAACATCATAACATAAACGTTAAGTTTTGTGCTGGAACTACGCAGTTCTCCCTGCCAAGAGGTTTCCAGGCACTCACAGAGGGCTAAACCACTTGAATGAATTTTTAGCACTTCATCCCACCTCTTTGCTGCCATCCGGATCTGTATCGCTGCTGAAATCTTCTGTGTTGAGGTTTTCAAAATCTGATTCCCCCACGGCAATGGGGACCCGGACGGTGAGGTTGGGGTTGTTGATGAAGGACATGTGATCCTCGTCAATGATGTATTTCTCCACGCTGCTCCCGATGCCGCTCGTGGTGCCGTTGCCGTTCTTCTGGTAATCGATGTCCCTGTTGATATCGGCCCCGGTGTGGTTGGCGATGCAGTTCACCTTCTTGTCATACAGCTCGTCCAAGGGTTTGACCTCGTCGGCCTCTCTCTGCTTGAAGTGAGCCTGCATGAACTCCCGCACCTTCGCCTTGGTCCAGGCAATGCCCTTCTTGATGCGGATGACCGAGATCTGCAGGTTGTTCATCTCCCCGTCATCGTCCGTGGCTGCCAAGTTGTCCGCGCTGAAGGAGCTCAGCAACAAGGCCAAGAACAGGTTCAGCACCTGAAAGGGAAGAGGTGATGCTGGACTGACACACAGGGCGGGTATTGCCAAAGCTGAACGGGAGCACTCAGCGCCCAAGCCCTGCTAATGCCGCAGAGCTGTCTCCAAACACCACTGAAAACCAGCTCTGGTGTCCCACAAACTTCTCCAGGTGCCCAAGGCTCAAGGTACGAGACCCTGATGCTGCAACAAGTTCCCTGAACAAGGACCCTGGTGCAGCACAGGCTCTGAGGAGTCCCAGGGGTCCCTGAATCGAGCCCCTTGCAGGATCCAGACTGCAGATGTCAGAGAGGGATTTAAACCCCATGGGATTTAAATTCAGCTTTACTGATTTAGTCCCATCTCTGCCTCAAAGAAAATGGGGAAAATCTTGGCATTTTGAGTGATCACTCCCAGCTCTATTTCCTTGCCCACATTTAGTGACCATCCCCAAGACTTATTTTACCAAAACCCTTTGGCAAGACAGGACCTCTCAGAGAGAGCTCACAACTACTTTGAAGAATTGCGACTGCTCATGTGACTTCATTCTTGCTCACATTTTCCTCCACAGACTTTTCTTCATAAAATTTAAGGCCAGAAGGAACCATCATGATCTAGTCCAACCTCCCACACAACAGGCCGTGCAGTTTCTCAGCCGATTCCTGCACACAACAGCACCTCATGACTGAGCCGGTGGGCAGGTTTTAGAAGAAACTTCCATCCTCATTTTAACACTTCAGGACCTTCCCCTGTGCACCAAATTATTTAATTTCCCAGCAATTAAAATGCCAGGTTTTGCTTCTTTTAGCTTCTTTTGCCCCTCAGGTCAGGTGTACGTCTGTCCCCTTTGACTGAGGGTTTCCTACTTTCAGCTTTTATTGCAAAATGCTTTATTTACGGGCAACTGTTTAAGGTCCTCATCAAGCAAAGAGCATCTTTAACAACTGTGCTGCCGAAGTCTGCGGGACTGTTGATACATCAAGGGCCAAGAGGGACCTCAACAGAGCAGGCACAGACTCACAAACCATCACTCCCTCATCCTGGGGTCTCCCCGAGTTCTACCCCACCCAGAGGCAACCAAGAAAGCCCATCAGTAACCATTTACTGACCACTAAATTTCCGATGACCATGACCATCATGAAGACAATCAAGCACATGGCCTGTCCTGCCACTTCCATACAATCCCACATGGTCTCAATCCACTCCCCACACAACACACGGAAGACAATAAGGAAGGAGTGGAAGAAATCGTGCATGTGCCAGCGGGGTAGCTCACACTCCGGATTGATCTTGCAGACACACTCCTTGTAGCTTCTGCCAAAGAGCTGCATTCCCACCACGGCGAAGATGAACACGATGATGGCCAGCACCAAGGTCAAATTCCCCAAGGCACCCACTGAGTTACCAATGATTTTTATCAGCATGTTCAGAGTGGGCCAGGACTTGGCCAGTTTGAAGACTCTCAGCTACAAAAAAAACCAAAACAAAACAAAACAGACAAATCTTAAAAAAAGACGAAAATCAAGCACAACTTCCTAAACAACAACTGACTTGTATTTTACGTAAAGGTAAGTCCATGATTCTGCTGCTGAGGTCACAGGGAGCAGAGAATGCTTAACCTTGCTGGAAATTTGGGCTTGCGTATTTTGTACTTAGTTATTCCCCACACGCTGATCTCCCTTCCCAAAGGAAAGGTCACTCTTCCCTGCCCAAATGCAACAAGCTGCTGCTCAGACCTCGTAAAGAGCAGTCATGAAGAAAGAAGAGACCATAAAAAATGGCACCACTCGATCTCTGTCCTCCCCAAACCCAGAAAAATGTGGGTCTTCCTTTGTCCTACGTAAAAGGGAAAAATTTCTCATGTGAGGGGAACGGCTGGAGCTGTGCCAGGGAAGGGATAGGTTGAATACTGGGAAAAGGTTCTTCCCCTGGTTGGGCACTGCCCAGGCTCCCCAGGGAATGGGCACGGCCCTGAGGCTGCCAGAGCTCCAGGGATGTTTGGACAACGCTCTCAGGCACAGGGTGGGATTGTTGGGGTGTCTGTGCAGGGCCAGGAGCTGGACTGGATGAACCTTGTGGGTCCCTTCTAACTAAGGACATTCCGTGATTCTATGATCCTAAGCTTTGTAGTAGCTCCATGATAATAACATTGAAAAAGAGCTGGAATATGGAATACCAATCGGAAAGACCGCAGCACGGAAAGCCCTTCCACATCTGCGAGACTCAGCTCCATTAAACTGAGGGAGACAATAAACCCATCAAAGATGTTCCAGCCTTCTTGAAAATAATAGTATGGATCCATTGCAATGAGCTTGAGGAACATTTCTGCTGTGAAAATCCCAGTGAAAACCTGGAGTGGGGAGGAGACACAGACAAACAACAGGCAAAGAGTCATTTTTGCTTATTTTCTGATCTTCAGGCTAAGTATCGACAATGCAATTTATTCTAAGTCCACATCAATAAGCCAGGCATCCCAGCAGGAGCAGATCCGTAGGGAGTGTTTCCCGCTGCTCTCTTACCAGATTTCCTACAGAGAGCACATGTTCAAACTCGGGGGTCATGGGGTGGTGTTCCATGGCCATGAACAACGTGTTCAGCACGATGCAGATGGTGATGGCCAAGTCAACAAAAGGATCCATGACAATTAAGTTGACGATCTCCTTCAGCTTCATCCAGTACGGGTGGCATTCCCAGATCAGGAACGTATTGGCGAATTTGTACCAGCAAGGGGGACACTTCCTCTGGGACTCCTCCAGCTCTACAGGTACAAAACAAAACAGAGTTCAGGCTTCATCTCTGAGGCTGAAGAATTACAAAACTGTGAACCTTGTGAAAATAACCATGGGGGCGACACGAGAGAAGAGCTGGGTCAAGTTTGTGGGCAGGTTGGACATCAGGAAGAAATTCTTCATGGAAAGGCTTGTCAGGGTTTGGAAGGGGTGCCCAGGGAGGTGGCAGAGTCCCCATCCCTGGGGGTGTCCAAGGAATGACCGGATGGGGCACTCAGTGCTCTGATCTGGGTGACAGCACGGGGATCGGTCACCGGTCACACCCAATGACCTCAGAGCTCTTTTCCAGCCTCAAGGATTCTTGGACTCTGGGATTTTATCATTTTACTGAGCTTCACGACTTCTCCTTTGTCCCTACATAACATCCACACGACACCTGCACCAGGTCACCACAGCTGCAGTTCTAACCCTGTGCTTCAGCCCCGCCAGGATGATTCAGTGCAAATTATTCCGAATGAAGGGCTATATTTAACTCGGAACTGATCAAGGTAAAACAGTTAAAATCAAAGTTACAGATTCCAAACTGCCTTTAGTGCCAGTTTTTAAATAACTGAGATGAATTCTGTGCTGAACACAGACACGGTCTAAAAGAGGAAAGAGATGACATAATGCTGCGAAGGATTTTCAACAGGAATAACCTGATTAAGACTAACTACATCCATTTACAGAAATAAAACACAGTGCTGTGTCCATTTTTTTTGCTACACTGGCTTATCTCAAGTGCTTAGGGGAAAAAAAAATACCAACGAGGAGTGGCCCCCATTTATTGACTTGCTGGTTCCAGTCAGGCTGTGCAGCTGTGCACCCTCAACTTTCATTTTTTATGGGAAGGGAAAGGACCACTGTGCTCTCCTTCCCATTGGTTCTCTGGTTGCTTAGTATTTAGTTGCCTTGGAATTTCTGAAGTTAAAAAGAGGCCCATGGCACTGGAGCCCGTAGGCGTTTGCGCAGGAGGGAAGCGGCAGCAAAACCCTGCTCTCTTTCTAAGTATATTTAGTTTTCATACAATTTTATTGCAGGAGACAGCAGGAATTTGAGATCATCAACCGCATGTGGCTGCTGTTCATAAATTCTTGCTGGCTCCTGCATAACATATTGGGAAATCTCATCTCCATGTGCTGTCCATTCCAGAATTCCCACCATCCAACAGTCCCTTTCTCTTCTGGCAGCTGTCACATTGCAGCTCTCAGTGTAGCTCCAATCCTTCTCTCCCACGGACTGTAGCACATTAAGGTCTCTCCAGTGCTTGGGAGATGACAGAAGACAGAATATCCGTACCTGACATTGCCTTACTCCTCTGATCTCCACACTGCATTCTTTTTATCATGAAGTTACAACTCTTTGTTGCCTTTACCTCCATCTCTATGTAATTTGGATGCAAAACCAAGTAAAATAAAGTCTAATAAGTACTTCTTTAGTAATAAAGACCCAAAAGAAGCAGATTTAGGCAAAACCATGCATGAATGTGTACTGCTCTAAAGCAGGGGGAGCTGAATTCCACTACCCCAGGTTGCTCCAAGACTTGCCCAACCTGACCCTGGACACTTCCAGGAATGGGGCAATTTCTCTGGGCACCCTGTGCCAGGGCCTCCCCACCCTCACAGGGAAGAATTCCTTCCCAGTATCCCATCCAGCTCTGCCCTCTGGCAGTGGGAAGCCATTTGCCCTTGTCCTGTCCCTTCAGGCCTTTGTCCAAAGTCTCTCTCCAGCTCTCTTGGAACCCCTTTTCAGGCATTGGAAGGGGCTCAAGGGTCTCCCTGGAGCCCTACCCTCTAACCCCCAAATCACACCTACCCTCAACAAGGGTGTTGGTCAACCCGGTCATGACACTGTTGGTCCGATCCTTCCTTCCATAGGATGCGTTCACCTGATCCATTGAGACCAAGAGAGACCCGCCAGGTTTCTTCCTAATTTCGATTTCAGTAGTGCCCTGAAAAATTCAGACAATGATTAATACAGACTCGAGTCTTCCCAGTATCTTGCCCACCCTCAGCCCAGAAATGCAGCACTTAGTCTGTGTTTCCATATTCTGTATTTTCTATACTCTGTATGTCCCCCTGTCCTTCCCACCTTCCCACAATACCTAAGTGGTCAAACCAAAACTCAAGCCCTTTTTTCTGCTGGACCAGTGCCCTGCAGCCTTAGACAAATTACAGACTGTATTTCAGAGAACATTTCTATGTGTAATTTACTCTCGCTACTACAACCAAACAGATGGGCAGTGACTCTTTCTCCAGCCACTTTACAACCCGTTGGTCAGAGTGAGAACTCCACACCAGCCTCATCTGAGCCACACAAATCAATGAGGTTTATAATTTGACAGTATCAGCATTTACTTCAAAATCTCCGTCTGAAACTTAAGACTAAAAGAAGCTCGGCCACAACGAGGAGAACCCATGGGGATTTCTCCCACTCCAGCCCAGGATGAAGCCTGTTTGCTGGCACAACAGGGATGTAAAGCCACGTCGTTCCACCTTGGGTGGGATCACCTTGCTCCCCTTCATTCAGAGCTGGCACTCCCAAAGGCACCTCAGTTTCCCTCCGAGGATTGCTCTGGCTCTGGATTGCCAGGCTCTGTCAGGCACAGAAAATCCTGGGTACTAACAGGTAACTGGGCTTTTTTTTTTTTGCCTCTCTACATAGAGTTAGTACAGTAAGTGCTAATTACTACTTTCTCTCTCCACATGCACTGTGCTGGTCACTGTTCCCACCACGTCCATGCTCTGTTAGAAGGAGGATTAAATACTGAAGCAAAACACTGTATTAATGTGCTGACTAAGGAAGAACAAAACCAGGTAGGTAAATGATGCTTAACACAACTAATTAGGGTCAAACAGGTTGCAAGAATTCCAATAACTAAAAAAACAGCTTGGAATTTATAGGATCAGTAATCAGATTTTCTCAGAAACAACTGATTTAGGTCTCTCTCAAATGATGTTGTTTCAATTGGATCCAGATTCTTCTCTGCCCCACTAACTGATATTCTATGTTTGGAGCTTTGTTCCTCTCCTGCGCTCTGAAATGCTGATCCACTAAAAGGTTTCTCAGTACCAATTCATCCAATTAATTACAAAAAGCCACAGTCAAGGAGAACTCAACAATTAAAAAAAGAATATTTTACAAACTCATTCTTTAACTAACAGCTGCCCCTCGAATTTAGTGAGAGCGAAAAGATTGTTTGTATTTCCCTTTAATCCTCAAATATTTTATCTTATTGTGGAGAATATTCACAACTACCTTTAAAAACTGGGTTGGTTTTCCCACTCCCAGCTTAAAATAGTTCTGTATGAATCGCCCCAACATACACCGAGGTTCCTACTATTAATAGTCCTTTAATTAAGGACTCGATTCCAAGCCTTTTTTTCCCAGCAAGCTGGAGGGGAAGGAGGTGGGTTGCCGAGTTAGGAAAGGGAGGAAATGGGCACTGGAAGCTCAGGGTGTTTATCAGCACAGACGGCATGGCCGGCGGTCAGACGGACTGACCCATCCTGCTGGGATTCCGCTCTGCTCGGAAAGGAGGAGGAGGAGGAGGAGGAGGAGGAGGGAAAGGTTGGGAATGTTCACTCAGCTGCGCCTTAATTTNCAGGAGGAGGAGGAGGAGGAGGATGAAGACGAGGAGGTCTGCTCTGGGACCTCCTCGCCCTGTGCTCGGCAGCTACCTCGGGCAGGATGCGGCCCCCGGGCATGCTGGAGGGGGGCCCGCCGATGAGAGACACGACGCCGTTGCAGTCCACGGTGCTGTTCCTCTTCACGTTCCGGCGCAGGTTGGGGAAGATGCGCGAGGAGCGGCTGCCCTGGCTGTAGCCGCTGTAGCCGCTGTAGCTGCTCCGCCGGTCGCGACCGCGGATGGGGATGAAGAGCGAGTCCCTCCTGCCCTCGCTCTCCTCCACCGTGCTGTGCTCGTCGTCGGCGAACTCGTTCTCGGAGCCCGGGTCGCGGAACCGCCCCTTGTAGCTGAAGATGCTGCTCTTGCTGTTGTGGCGGGAGAGGAAAGGGGAGCCTGGGATGCTGAGGAGAGACTGGGGGAGAAGGGAAAGAAGAGAGTGAGAAGGATGGACACAGAGCGCTGCTGGCGTGGGCTGCTGGGGTGGTTTCGTAGAATCACGGAATGGTTTGGTTTGGGAGGGACCTTAAAGATCCACCACCTGCCATCGGGGGGTGGAACCACTATCCCAGGTTGCTCCAAGACCTGTCCAGCCTGGCCTTGGACACTTCCAGGAATGGAGCAGCCACAGCTTCTCTGGGCAACCTGTGCCAGGGCCTCCCCACCCTCACAGGGAGGAGTTTCTTCCCAATATCCCATCTGACCCTGTCCTCTGCACTGGGAAGCCACCGCCCCTTGTCCTGGCACTCCAGGCCCTTGTAGATCGTCGCTCTCCATCTGTTTCCCTCCCTCTCCAGGTCTGCACAGTCCATCACCCCTCACTCGTTGGCTGCACTGTGACAGCTGCTCACTCCTGGCTGGTTGAGCTGTCTCAGTGGAGGCATTACCTGGTTGGATTCCTCAGGAACAATTCCCGCCAGGGAAAGTGTGTGTGAGACTCATAACCTTGGGCCCTACATGTTCTCCTGACCCAACACAGTTTAGGACAGCGGGCAGACCCTTTGAGGTGCCAACAGGAATCTAAAGCAGAATATTACCCTGACCCCAAGCAACCACAAACATTAGGGAAGGAAGGAACAGAAAACTACCTGGTTCATGATGGAAAATTTCCTTCCCAGCCTGTTATCCGGTAGCCTGAACGCTTTCCTCCTCATGCCATCCTCAGATTCCGACTTGAACACCTTCTCATTGTCACACTTCTCATCGCCTTCCGACAGCTCCTTGTCCTTCCGCTTTTTCCTCCTGTTCCGACGCTCCTTGGCACTCTTGGAACTGAGTTTGGAAATCTCTGAGGAGCTCCGAGACATCCTCCCCCCACCATCATCTTCCACAGCATCTTCAGAGACCGTCCCGGCCGAGGTGACCATGGCAGCAGCCTGAGGGTGCAGGCAAGGGAAGGAAAAATAAATCACATCTTTCCAGGATTAATGCTCCATTTTCTGTTTTAAGAAAGAGTTTGGCTTAATGCACCTGAGTTAAAGACTTCGGGGCAGGACTGAGATGTTTATTCTTTCCTTGGAAGAAACTTGCAGCCAGAATTTGTTAAAGTTTTTACAGTCTACTTGTGCAGGCAGCAAAATCAGCTTCTCTGGGCAACCTGGGCCAGGGCCTCACCACCCTTACAGGGAGGAATTTCCTTTTTTCTCACCTGTGCTTCTTCCTGTTGCTTTTTCAATTGTTCCAACATGGCCTTGAATTCTGCCTCCTTCTGCTCTGCCTCCTCCAGCGTCGCCTGGTTCTGCTCCTCGTAGGCCATGGCCACCACAGCCAAAATCAGGTTCACCAGGTAGAACGATCCCACAAAGATCACCAGCACAAAGAAGATCATGTAGGTTTTTCCTGCCGCTCGTAAAGTCTGGAAGTGGAAAAGAACGGCAGAGGGATTAGAAAAGGGGAAGGGAAGCAATTTCAGGCTTCCCTGACACGCAACGCATGAGCCGATCCCCAGTTTCTTGACCTGAATGTTTCTAAGAAAACCCAGCAGTGCTGAATATTTCACAACTCAGCATTTTCCCTACAGAGCGCTGAGAGGCTGCACATTCCTTAGCCATGATCACAAAAGGTGACATCCACCTTCTTCCCTTAAGGGAACATCCAACAAACTGAAAAGGATTCAGAGGCACAGTGTGAAACCCAACGCTCAGACTCCCTTAAAACAAACCAAATCAAGAAAAAGCTGTTTCAGCAAGGTCCCCAAAGCACCCTCGAGAAAACTCTCTGCCCTCCAAAGAGCCTGAGCACCCTCTGTGAGCAAAGCTGAACGCCCACAGCCTCCTGCAGCCAGTGCCAAGGTGCCTCCTGAATTAATTCACAGCTCAGCTGGACCCACCTTCCCTTCTGGACTTAAAGTCCAACACCTGCTGACAGGTAATGTCCCCTTCCTCCCCCCAAAAAACCTCACTGCAGCTTTACTTGCACTCACTCTTCTAGAGAGAAGCAATAAAATAAAGCTTCTCGCATTTCCCTTTCCTGTTTCATCCCCAAATTCTCATCACGTACAACACCAAAGCGAAGCGTTTTTTACTCACTAATTGATACAAGTTTTCCCAAAAGTCCTGAGTCATAAGGCGAAATAAAGCCAGAAAAGCCCAGCTGAAGGTGTCGAAGCTCGTGTACCCGTAGTTGGGGTTCCGTCCTGCCTTCATGCACGTGTATCCCTCTGGACATTGGCTGGGGAGGGACAACAGCCAGGTCAGGGCTCTCCATGCTCACTGTCACAACTCTCCCAACAAGCAGCAAGTCTCTCCACGTCCAGTAAGGACAGCAGACGAGGAGACCGAGAGGCAGGATTCCAGGAAAGCCCTGTTATCCTTGTCCTACGGAAACGAGGTGCTGCAAGGCGCAGCTTTGCCCTCAACGTGAGCCCAAAGCAGGAGCTTTGGCCAGAAGTGTCTTCAGAGCTGAAGGTCGGGGTGGAAAACCAACAGCACATGGCAAGCTCCCACTTCTGAGCCTCCATCCACCCTTCTCTGATGATCCTTAAGATTGGATTCAGAGGGGAAAAAATGCCACCAGCAACCACTGTTAGCCAGACCTGCCTCCTGACAGGGAAAATGGCACTTACATTGCGTTAACAACGGATTCAGAATTAGATTAAGATATTTGAAACCTGGTGAAATAACACCAGAACCAACAGAGGAAGCGGCAGGGAATATTCCAAAGGTTTTGCCAGCTTTAGCCAACACCAGTGATAACTGATTGTTAATGAAGCTCAACACTCACCCTGCATCCGAGCTGTTACCACAGAGCAAAGGGTCGGGGGCGCCAGGAATGATGTAAAAATTTGCTGAAGATGAAAAAGAAGAGATTACATTCACACATATATGGAGTTAGAGGATTTCATAGACTATAACACTATTCAAACCTTCACTTAAGAGCCCCCAAATGCTGAGAAATTTATCAGTAAAAATATTTTTTGGACAGATTATTTAGCTAAAAGAGCACATCCAAATCCTTCTAAAGGATGAACTCAACTAGGAACAGCTCAACAAGGCCAGATTAAAAAAAACCAAAACCCGCAAAACTTCTGCACAAGGGGTTTTTACTGTGAAAACCAGACACACCACAGCATGAGCCACGCTGGAACTCCTGGGCAGCTGCATCGAGCCAGTTCAGGAGGTTTTAGGGAGCCTCACTGTAGAAATACCTACACATATTGTTGGTGTATTCCTCCCAGTCGAAGCCCCTGGAGCCATTATCCAGGAAGGTCTCGTTCACATTAATTGGCCAAATCACACACTTGTTCCTTAAATTGCCCATGAACAGCTGGAGCCCAATGAGGGCAAAGACACTGAGACAGAAAACTGTCAGGATCATCACATCCGACAGCTTCTTCACAGACTGGATGAGGGCGCCCACGATGGTCTTCAAGCCTGTGGAGAAGGAAACAAGACTAGAAATCACTCCTGTGGAAGGAAAACCCACTGAAAATCCAAATTAATACAGTACCTTAGGACGACTCTACGGTGGGAAAGGTTGTGGCTATAAACAGTGTAGGTTCCTGGGAACAACCGTGTGTGGTCAGCTTTTCCAGCCAGTACAACACGGGGATGGAGGAACCAGCTCGCTGGTGAGTGAGGAATAGTCAGAACAATCCAAAATCCCATCGTTTGTCCCTGAGAATGCCCGAGCCTGGCAGCAAGACTGCAGAACGCGGGGAATCACTTCCCCACACTCACGGTTTGTCAAACAAGGATCAAACCAGGATATGCTGCCACAAAACCCCTCGTGGACACTCTCAGCCGTGTTTGAGCTGAGCTCACTGGCACGGGCTACAACAACTTGCAGAGATCAAATACCTTCAACTCTCCACATCTTGGGTTTCTCCTGCTCAACTAAACTGTCTCAGCACTCCCCTTCCCTTGCAGGAGCAGAATCTTCCCTTTCAGTGGTGGGTTTGGTTACAGCCAGGGCAGGATTTCACCCAGAGAATTGGTGCTCTGGGATTTACTGAGGCCATTGGGACCATTAACAGGCTCAGTACCAAAAGTGAGCTCAGGCATAAGCCAGGAATCCTGCTGGTTTCCCACACCAGTCTGGTCCGTGAGAGGCAGAACTCATGAATGGGGAGAACCCAGCATTAATTTTTAGGCAGCAGGTCTAAACTGGCTAGAATTTTGGATGCAGAAACAATACCGAATTAGGCCCCTTTAATCAGCCCTTCTGGTGCTAAGTAGGATGATTCTGTGGTTTATAAATGAGCAGTGAAGGGAGGAAGGAGAAAAAAAAAAAAAAAAAAAAAAAAATCACAGCTGGATTTGGGGGCAGTCAGATCCAAGGTTCCAGCTGAGACCACATGAACATTTTGCAATAAACCTTGGACCAGAAACCTTGGTCCTTTCCAACCTCTTCCTTCTGTGAAACCCTTGTAGAGGTTAGACCCGTATCGGGAACATAAAGATTCAAAAATAAACGCTTGCAGATGCATTCCTTATAAAGGAATTCTATTTTGAAGTGTCATTTACTTCCATTATCCAAACTTTTCACGGATGCCAAAGCCCTGCTCCAAAGCAGAGCAGGTTTTTGCTGTTCTGGCAGACGCACCACCCCCAGCACCTCTTGCCATGCTCATCCCACGGCTCTGCTCCGCACATGCACCCACGGACACCAGCGCTTGGCTTCCTGCTTTGGATGCTGCTCTCTCACAGGTGGGTAAGGAGAAGGGGGTTTGGAACCAGGGTAAGACCGGCAGCAGGAGAGATCCCAGTCCAGGCACAGACCGGGAACACTTCAACAAACGCAACTCCAACGAGTTCCAGCTGCAGCGACCCCCCCCACCCCGTGCTCTGCGGATCCAGGTTTCCCCGGATCCTGTGGAATGCAGGTGTGACCCAGGTGTGTCCCCACGTGGCATCAGGCAATTAAAACATAAGAACTCAAGTGCCAATATAGAAAATTTCTTGAGACCATCGCAGTTTCATGGAGTTTTCCCACCAAACCGTAAGACCAAAGGGATATTTTGGTGGTTGAGCTCATAGGTGTCACAGTTTGCTCCTGTCACACAGATCCGTAGAGACCACGGAATTTTGTCCATGGCATGTCAAATTCTGGTAATATTTCCCATTTTTATCTCGTCTCAAACACACCTTAATTCCAATTATTGACAGAAGATGGAGATGGCACTCGAAACACTAAAATGAGCTTCTCAGTAGCTCAGCACAGAGCTAAAACTCCCATTCCACGTGCTGAAGCAGAAGGGGAACCCCTTTAGATTTTAATATTCAGCATATTCTAAAAATCACCTTTTCCCTGTGAAATTATAGTGGTAAAATCCATAAAGAGCACTTTATGCTTCCTTATTAAATAACCCAAAAGGCCAATTACTCAAACGCTTTACATTCCTCCTGCTGTCACAAAATGGAGGGGAGAAAGGTTTGTGCTGCACCCACGTGCTGCAGAAACACACCTGGACAATCCTCCCCCAGAAACAGATAAAAAACCCCAAAGTTTTGGCATTTCAGGTATGTTCAGTGTCCCCAACACCCAAACAGGATCCCCTTGGCTGTGTGTGGCAAATCATCCCTTTTATTCAACCAAAATATGCAGCAAATTGTCCCTCTAATAAAAACGACATAAAAATGTGCCGAACTCAGCAGGGCTCAGCCCCAACCCCTCCGCTGCCATTTGAAATAAAACTCCATTGGCTTTGAATTGTATGGAGAGGATGATCCAAAACGGAGCTGTTCTGCTCCCATCCACGGGAACTCAAGGCATGCTGTCACACAGCCAGTAACCAGCTCCTTAAAGCTGCACCATCTCCACTTTGCTACAATTAAGAAAGCAGAACACAGGCAAAACTGGTTTTAGCATCGATGCTTCTCTCTGAGCAAGCCAGTTACTCTCTGGAGCAGGCCGAGAGAAGCACAGCCGCCCTTCAGAGCCGCCCGGTGCACTGCTAACAGCGATTACCAAAGATCTTTTGCTCTTAAATATCACCAAACATGAAGGAAGGCTCAGTAGGAACATCACTCCAGCATGTTCTCACTGGGTGCAAGGAAAGCAGGTGCCACGTAAGAGCATCACCATCATCGTCATCATGCACAACAGGCAGGTACAGCTGATGGGGTTGGCAGTCTGGGATGGGACAAAAGGGCTGTGCCCTACAATTCCATAGGCTCGTCCCTGGCAGCCTGAGAAAGCAGAACCACCACTCCAGTATCAGTGAATGCATGAGGGAAGAAACCACAAAGGACCTGAGACCAAAACTCATCGAGGAGTTATTTCGGGTGCCTGCCTTGAAACAGGTTGAGCACCTGGAAACCAGAATGCTGGAGATGTCTGAGTGCCTGTGAGACCTGAGCCTTGAGCTTGACCTCAGAATTAGGGGCACTTTTGAGAAACCATGTGCACAAAGCTTTTCTGTACCAGAATTCAGCATCAGGAAGCGTTCCAGGCCAGGCTGGACAGAGCTGTGATTAAACTGGTCTAGTGGAAGGTGTCCCTGCCCACGGCAGGAGGTGGAACAAGATGAGCTTTAAGGTCCCTCCCAACCCAAACCAGACTGGAATTCTGTGATTCTCAGTCCATAATGTCTCCATGGTGTCTCATAATAAAGGAAGGGCCACTGCTCACCTTGTGACACCCTGAGCTGAGTTACAAGTCCAGAAGCAGCTTTGGGAAGGATGGTCCTGACAAGCCCAGTTCTGGGGTGGCACAGGAAATAGGCAAAAAGGTTTTAATCTTGGTTGGGTTTTGCTCTTTGGCTTTACAAACTTATTCCTAAAACAACTCCAAAACCACTGACAAGAACAGGGCAAGTCTCTGAGCCAGAAACTGTTCAGCCTGAGGAGGAGCCTGATCCTTTTCATCTGGAATTAAACTTTTTAAGCCTGGCTTTAGTTTCAGAGATCAGTATGAAATGTGCAAACAAAGGGACAGAAAAGTATGGAGTAACAGCCTGTTCATCCCACAATTTGATGGCCCGGGAGCCTTGATTTCAAACTGCTTTGTTACACAGACTGCAAATCCCATCCAAAAAATCCCAGTGCCATTTCTGAGGAATGAGCAGTGCAGGAGGGGAGGGGAAATACAGAGAGGAGACACACGCAAGGCCAGCCTTTAATGCTGAATGGTTCTCACCTGGAATTACAGAGATAGTTTTCAAAGCTCGGAGAACTCTGAAAGTTCTCAATGCTGAGACATTCCCAAGGTCCACAAACTCTGTGACATATCTGCAATGAGGGAGGTCACACACAAAAAACACCATGACAATACACACACCAAAATAAAACAACAACTACAGACAAAGCAATACATCACTCACAGGGGCCTGTACCCGACAGCTAAACACCAACCGGGGCCGCCTTACCTGGAATTACAGAAATAGTTTTCAAAGCTCTCAATACTCTGAAAGTTCGAAGAGCTGAAACATTGCCTAGGTTTACAAACTCTGTTATATACCTGCAGAATTAAACCAGAGTTAATGGCACCGTTGGGGTCACCTTCCTTTGCATAAATCGTCTGCTTGTAGGAAACAGCTTCTGATTTAAAACGCTTCAGAATTGGCATTGAAAAGAGAGAGAGAGACAAAGGTGCAGAGGCAAAACACAGTTTAAGTCTCTCCACTCCCCAGCCAGCTTGCCCAGGTACATGGATACCCATCCTCTCCTAGAATCATGGAATGTGCTGAGCTGGGAGGGACCCTCAAGGATCATCCAGTCCAACCCCTGGCCCTGCACAGACACCCCAACAATCCCACCCTGGGCATCCCTGGCAGCGGTGTCCAAACGCTCCTGGAGCTCTGGCAGCCTCGGGGCCGTGCCCATTCCCTGGGGAGCCTGGGCAGTGCCTGCCCCCCCTCTGGGAGAAGAGCCTTTCCCTGATATCCAACCTAACCCTGGCACAGCTCCAGCTGTTCCCTCGTGTCCTGCCACTGGTCCCAGGGAGCAGAGATCGGAGCTGCCCCTCGGGATGAAGCTGCAGCCCCCAATGAGTCTCCCTTCAGTCTATTCTCCAACTGAACAGACCCAGTGCCCTCAGCCGCTCCTCCAGACCCTCCTCCATCCCCTTGTTCCTCCTTTGGACCCTCTCCAACAGCTTTGGATATTTTTTATATTGTGGTGCCCTAAACTTCACACAGAGAACTTGAAACTTTGCCATCTCTCCAGAAGAAGGCAATTGTAAAAGTGCCAAATATTTGAGGAGACTTGGTGACATCACCCAGAGCAACCTGGTCTAGTGGGAGGTGTCCCTGCCCACGGCAGGGGGTGGAACTGGATGAGCTTTGAGGTCCCTCCCAATCCAAACCATTCCATGATTCCATGATTGTACGATCACCTCAGATCAGCAGTTTCAGGTATATTGGCTTCACTTCATGTTTTTAAGAAAACATAATCATCTTCTGCTTTGATTAACATCCTTCAATTTAATTAGCATCCTTCATTTTAATTAGCATCCTCCATTTTTAATCCTTTATGCTTCAGTGTCTGTTTGTGAGCCACAGGAAGGTTTGATTCTCCCCTTTTTACAAGCGGATAAACCCAAGATACACAGGGGAGAAGAGCAAAGTAACAGGGTTAAATTTTACCCCAGCTTAGAGAGTATTTCCTCTGTGCTGCGTGGTGAGAAACTTGATATGAAAAAGCAAAGAAATGCTCAATATTCAAGATTTTTCCTGGTGCAGAAAGGCCTCAAGGGCTTCAAAAAAACCTCAGACCCTCTTAGTGAGGTTTAAATAATGTCCTTGACACAAAAAGGACTGCACCAGAGCCTACAGGCAAAGCCTGGCCTCTGGAAACGAGAGGGTTACGGAGACCAGTGAGGGATTTAGGACATTCCTTGCAGACCAATGCCCTGGGCCCTTTAAAGCTGGTGGGATGATACTTGGTAATTTCGGGAGAAATAAAGGAATTGCCAATTCCCAGGTCGGATCTGGTCTGTGTGCACCCACGCTGGGTGTTCACACTGGGCACAGCACATCCCCGACTGCTCTGAAGTAAAACTGAAGTGCTGGGGAGCTGCTGGTTATTGGCTTTTCACGGACAATGTTCACCTCTCTGCGTATAATTTAAGCAAACAACTAAAAGGTAAGTAGAAAAAGAGCAAAAACTCAGGAAACTCAACAAACTTGGATGCAGAATCCAGCAAAATACGATTAAAGCATTTTACTTCAAGCGCTCTGAACCCTTGGAAATCCAGCTCCTGAGCCTTCCTCTGTGATCCCTGTTCCATCAGACGCTGGTGAATATGGGAGCCAAACCATGCCACATGCAATACTCCAAAAATAAGTGTAAAAGGGCAAAAATATTTCTTCCACCAGCAACTCGGAGTACCAGTGACAAAGACCTGGTTTCCATCAGCGGGACTAAGCCTGAGCCAGGATCAGCTCAGGGCAATATGAAAAAAACCCAGGAATTCAGGGTGTATCTCCTGATGTGACTCAGACATGCCCATGATCCTCAATATCAGCCCAATCCAGCACAAGAGAAAAGAACAAGGAAGGAAAATCAAGTGTCTCCTTTCTGACACTGCAGCTTCATGGGAAATGGGTTAATAACCACTGCTTATTAACAGGTTATTAATGGGTTATTAATGGGTTAATCACAGTCCAACCTCCAGTCACAGACCAAGGGGGAAGGAGTGGTAGAGACTGGAATTGAAAGATATTTGGTTCCTACGCTGTTCTGCCCCTCTGGCATGTGAACCACCTAAAATCTTGTATTAATCAAGGCAATTTTCAGAAAATCCTATTTTTTGCAGCAGCAGCTCCACTAACTCCATGCTTGCTGCTGCAGTTTAGAGCTGAAATCCCATCAGGCTAAAGCTTTCCTTGGAAAAATCAAGACAGAAACCTTGCGGGGGTTCATTTAAGTTTTCCTCGATCTTCTGTTTCCTTCCAAACCTACCCCCCTCCTAAGGCCCCGTCCCCTCCCGTTCACACAAATCCCTGGAATAACACAACTTACGCCATCATGATCACGCTGAAATCCAGCCAGTTCCAGGGATCCCGCAGGAAGGTGAACCCATCTATACAGAAACCTCTTGCAATGATTTTCACGAGTGATTCAAACGTATAAATCCCGGTGAATGTGTACCTGCCACAAGGAAACGTCCTTTTAGTCGTGAAAAAAGGCGAATTGCAGACACTTCCCTCTAAATAAACGGCTCCAAAAGACAACAGTGCTCATGCAAAAAATCCACAGGGGGGAACAGGGTCCTCAAGGGAACAAACTCAGCGTTCCGGGAGGTTCTGACAAACACAAGATTTGGTACTTAAACGCAATAATTTTGTACTTACTCCACATTCTTTGACCATTCGGGCGGGTTACTAAAAGTCATGAATACGCAGTTGGTCAAAATAGTGCACATAATGATCATGCTAAATACTGTGGGACAAAGTCAAGGAGCAAAGGGACACGTGGTGACTCTTTACATTCCATTAAGGTCCCCAAAGATCACTGACTGTAGGAAAATTCAACCATTTTGGGCTACAAATAAGGGCTGAGATGCTTCCACCAGCCACAGGAAATAAGACTATTTATATATATATATATAGATGTATATATTTTTAATATACTGCATTACCTACAACATCTATATGCTATATAAACTAAAAATACATATAAATATATGCATTATATACAATATGTATATACTATATATTTTTAATATACTGTATTATATATACTGTATTATCTATACTATTTATATACTATGTAACATATTATATACTATATAACATATGTGACTACATAAATAGCATTCTGTGTCACCATTCAATAAATTTTATATTTCATATGAATTTAACCCACTTTTAAGATTAGTTTTATATAAATCAATGCTCTATTTTCTGTTATGTCTCAGCAATTCAGTTCAGAGGCCTAAATGAAAATGTGTCCCCAGCTGTTCAGTAACATCAAAATATCTCATCCGTTATTACAGCCCATGGGAAAGCAGTGCTGAAATCCCCAGACCCCAGGATTTAGCTCGGAGAAAATCACAGGAATCTTTCCAAACATCTCTGCTCCCTCTGTGTGTTCGGGATCTGGTGTTGTAAGTGACTGGTCTGGGGAGCGCTGCAGCACAGTTTCCAAATCAGAAGTCTGAGTGTATTTTAACTACTGAATTACTAAATCCAGCTGTTTGACTTCCCAAATTATTTCAGGAGACTCAAACAGACCTTGGATCAAGACCCAAGAGCCTTCAGTAGCACCTCAGGCTCAGCCTGACACACCTACATCCCTCAGCTGCATCCCAGCACATCCAGGGGGAGGAAAGGCCAGGAGAGATAACACAGAGCCAAAGAAAATATTCCCAAGTCAACTTTGAAAAGACAAAAAAGCTTCTCCTCCATCTGAGACATGGGAAGGGAGATTGCAGAAGTCTCTAAACCATGTGAATGTGTTTCCATTTTCTAAAATAAATAAATAAACAGGGTGAAGCAGCTCAGTCAATAAAATACATTATTTTTCTCCTAATAACACCATCAGATGATGCTTGCAAAGCTCCCTGAGCCCTGCAATGGGACATTTTGGAAGAGCTTTGCCATTAGAAGGATGTTTTAGAGATGCCAAAAGAGCAAGAAATTAGTCAGTGTCTAACTACAGACAAGGTGGCTGTGGTTTGTTCTCCAGATAAAAATTCTATTTATTTCTATATAATATTTTAGTATTTATTTCACTATATTTTAATTCCATTTAACCATTTCAGTAGCTCTTAAAGCCTAGCTCTCCTTCACACGAAGCACAGCTTTAAATCATATCTGTTCCCAAACTCATCCATGTGCATGCACTGAGGGAAGAACAGTGAAAATAAAGAACTTCCCTTCACTGGATGTGGCTAAAGAACTGCTTTTTCATCCAGTAAAACCAGGATTTCGTGCATGTTCTGAGGCCAACCCACACCTCCAGGTGCAGGACTGGCATTCATTTTTGTGAACTGAGCAAAAGACAACAGGTAAGAGATTTTCAACGAACACACAAAGGCAAAGGTAACTCAGTAATAAAAAGGATATGAATGTATCAAAATTTTAATAGCTATTCTTCTAAACAGATTAAAAGGACTTAAAATGTACAAGGCAGGTGTGGCACTAAATCGGAAGAGTGTTTTCCCTCTGTTTAGTACTACAAAGGTCTGCAGAGAAAAAAAGAAAGAGAGAGAGAGTTAATGCAGGAAAATCAAAGCAGGAATTGTACATAGACAAACAATTTCCAGGGTAAAACATAGCATTTTTCTGCCTTTTTTTTTTTTTTTTTTTTGAATAATCTCCTTTATGAAGCTCCCATTAGGCTACAACACACCCGTACCTCATGGACATCACCCACCAGGACACCATGGACAACCCTACTCCAAACATCCATTCCACTAGAGACCTCAGACAGGGCAGAAGCCAAACCTCCCACCCAAGCCCCGCTCTCCTCTTCCACAGCACTGTCATTCCTTTCTCAGGGATGAGAACCGAGGTCCTAAGTGCCTCAGGACCCGACCCGAGGAGCAGATCTGGCAGCTGAGCCCACGCCACCACCCGGAGCGCCAGCCCCAATCCACGGCACAGCGCTGGCACAGCCGGTGCCTCCTTCCCAAATAACCACAATGAATCCTGCTGTTCCAAAGACCTCATCTGGAAAAAGAGACTGAGAGGCAAGCAGGAAGGAAATGTGGTTGGCAGAGTCCCCCAGCCCAGCAGACACAGGTCAGCCACCATCCCCAGCGCCCACCCTGTGCTGCACCGACCCTCAGCACAGCCCTGGCTCTCACTGCTTTTCACTACAGAGACATTTAACATGTGAGGTTCATTTCTTTTATTAAGAACCTGTGGAATGATCCACGTGAACGTGGGGCAGAATCCTGCTGCTCCGTCTGCCTGCAGGGAACACGCAGAGCAGCAGGAGCATCGCGGGCAAACTGGGTCTGTGGGTGCTTCACACCAGCACACCCAAAGCACCCACCATCCGACTCGGAGGCAAAAAAGCAATCTGTGTGCACTGAGAAGCCAAAGCCCTTTCCCTGGCACCATTTATCCCATTTTTATCCTTTTCAGGATGGCCCCAGAGCACGGCCGGACTCACTCCCGTCTCCAACCCCCGGCTGGCACAGCCCCGAGCTCACAGAGCCCAACCCAAGGGAATCCACGAGGGCTCTCTGCCAACACAGGCTTCCCCGGGAGACTCACTCTTAGGAAATTTGTCATTTCCATCCTCGTCAATGAAACAACGTATTTGAGCTCGTTTGGCTAAATCAGACCATTGAGCAGTAAATTATTTGCAAAGGAAATCAAAATCAAATTGTGGTTCAGCACCGAGAGAGGAAGGTTCGTTAGCAGAACCACTAATGCATCGCCACCAAAAGCACTCTAAAGACAACCCTGGACAGCTCTTAAATTGCAGCATCAAGAATTAATGACCAGATCACCTTGGCATGGAACAACCTTCTAGAAGGCCCAAAGTTTTGCAAAATTGCCATTCCAGAGTGCTCAGGGGACACCCAATTCTAGGAATCAGCTCTCCCCCCTTCCCTGACACCACGAACTTTCCAGGACTCACGTCCCCTTCCTTTTTAAATCTCTTTTTCGCTCTGGAGCAAGACACTCATTCCACCAGGATTCTCATGGGTTCCTGCTGTGTCCCCAGCTCAACATGGATCTCCCAACTCTCCCACACCTTTCGAGCAATGAAACCTCCAACATGACTGTGCTGAACATTACGTGGGACAAGGTGAGCTGGAAGAAGACAGGAATTTCCCAAACCCCACTCAGCAGTTCCGAGAGGTGGCTCGGTTTCACTGTATCTCCACTTCCCTTGGGAAAAATCCCTGTGCAGGAGCCTGTGGCTCGTTCAGCCAAAGCCAGCAAGCCAGGAGTCAAACCATCCTTCTCCTGGAGACACAGGAACACGTGTGTGGCTTCATGGAGGCAGAACAACCTGAAACTCGGAGCCAGCTGAACTCAGCGGGGGCGGGTGGATGGAAACAGCCCCACCAAGGGTCGGAGCCTTTGTCTCGGCACGTGGCAGCGATCACACGGAACACCCGCTTTCAGCAGCTCTTTCACAAGGACTGACTCAGAAATTTGGCATTGCCTGCTGTAATATCACAGAACCCCAGAATCCTCGAGGGTGAAAAAGACCTCCAAGACCATCGAGTCCAACTTGTGACCAACCACCCAGCCCAGAGCACTGAGTGTCACATCCTTGGTCATTCCGTGGACACCGCCGGGACAGCGATTCCACCACCGCCCTGGGCAGCCCCTTCCAAAGCCTGACCACCCTTTCCATGAAGAAATCTAAGCTTCCATCCCATTGCCTACCAAACATGAACTCCACGTTCTCCTCGCTCTCTTAGTCCCTCACTTGTTATGTGACTGTACCTGAGGCAGTTCCTTGTTTTCTCTCTAAGCTTTGCCCAGATTTCAACTTTTAGACCACAAAACTTGTTGAATTATTCCTGCCTGTAAAGCCCATCGTCCCTGGGCCTTTCAGCACAGCCCTCACATCCATAAGGTGTCATAATTCCAGTCTGCTCGTCGATTACGACAGTTCCGAGATCCACCGTTCCCCTGTGTATCCTACAAAATCCTGAGTAAATCTCCACTTGGTCTCATCAGTAGAAAGAAAAGCCCAAAAGCCAAGAAGTGTTTGGCAATTCAAACCCTCTCTTAGTTTTCCGTTCTGCTGCTGACATATTAAAACTCCATTTCAAAATGGCTGCAAGCTCTTAAAACATTTTCTGGATCTGGGCCAAGAACATCCTTAAGAGCTTTTAAGATGTGCTGAAGCAAAGCTCAAAACTCAGAGGAAGGCGATACCTGGAAAAAGGCATTTTGCAGTCAGTTTAAGAGATGGTTGTGTCTGGTTGGACTTCGCAAAGTCTCTGTTTGTTGTTAGAGCTGGGAAAAAATTCCATCCGCTTTAGCTTCCTTCAAGTCATCAGGACCCACCAAAACCTTGGAAACAGGTCTCATAAAAAGAAGGAAGGTCCCAAAAGACAAATTCTCTAAATCCATCTGCAAAATGACGATTGCGCTTGAGAGTGCAACAGAACCGACTGAGGGATGGCAAGAATCATTCCAGCTCCAGGAAGATTTAAAACTTTCCTGCTTCCTGCAGGTTTTCCACTGAGCAGTTCTGTAATGGCTGAGGAGTGAGGGGGAGTGGGCAGGAGATTTCAGAAGAAAACAGCTTTAGGAACAGCCTCAGAACATATGGAAGCACATTCCTGCAGCAGTAACACGATGACGGCCCTGACGCTCGATGTTGAGCAGGGGAGAGCGGTGACTTCCTGGTGATGCCCTGAGCGAGGCACTGGAGCTGCTGGAAAATGAATTTACAGGAAACTCGGGCACCCTGTGGACTGAGGAATTATAGACACAATCAGCCCTGCAAGCAGCCCTGGGAAGAAGGGTTTTAGGTGCTGGTGGGGGAGAGCTGGACATGCCCCAGGAAGCCTCTGAGCCTGGGCTGAGCCCCCAGCACGGGCAGCAGGGGAGGGATGGCTGCCCCTCTGCCCTGCTCAGGTGAGACCCCACCTGCAGAGCTGCCCCCAGGCTGCAGAAGAGAAGCTTTGGGTGATCTCATTGTGGCCGTCCAGTGCCTGAAGGAGCTGCAGGACAGGCGGAGAGAGACCATTTACAAGGGCCTGGAGTGCCAGGACAAGAGGCAATGGCTTCACACTGCCAGAGGGCAGGGTTAGAGGGGATATTGGGAAGGAATTTCTCCCTGTGAGGGTGCTGAGGCCCTGGCACAGGGTGCCCAGAGAAGCCAGGGCTGCCCCTGGATCCCTGGAAGTGTCCAAGACCAGGCTGAACGGGGCTCAGAGCAACCTGGGATAGTGGAAGGTGTCCCTGCCATGGCACGAGTGGAACAGGATGGGCTTTAAGGCTCCTTCCAACCCAAACCATTCTGATTCTACAGTATACAGAATTAAACACCAGTGCAAAATATTTTTCAAGTCTGTTTTGGCTCACAGAGTCACACTTTCTAATACAGAAACAACATTATTTAATATCTATTTTCCCATTTCTCCCCAAAGGGGACATATTTATTCTTTCTTAGTAGCTTATTCTTCACCACTGAAAAGCTTGTGGGAGAAAAAAGGAACAGCCACGTTTTGCTCTTGCCTTAACCTCTTGTTTTACATCCAACCGTAGAAAAATCTGTATTTTTTTGAATTTATCAAACAAAACATTCCTGAAAGATGTACTTAAAAAGAATAGGCAGTTTAACATGGAATATTAAGAAACTGATCCTGATGTTTAAATTTTAATGACCTCACAATCTGCTTGTGCAAGGAAATCCACTCTGCCTCCGGGCCAGAAATGATTCTCCACCCTTCCTCCCATCACAAGTGGGCTGCAGTTATTCAGGGGATGGGAGCAGAGGTTCCCTCGCCTCCCAGACCATGGACCAGGAACTTGGCGTTCCCTGATGCCAGCTCTGCATGCCTGGATCCTCAGCACGAACAGCCACACACAGCCAACAGCTCCATCACACTCTGCCTTCCCTCCAGCACCTGGAGAGGACTGGAGACAACGACTGCCAGGGAATCCAACCTCCTTTCTTCACTTTTTTCCTTTCACACTCCCTTTTCCTGCTCCTTTGAAGCCAACTGGAGAGACAGAGTGGAAGAAAAATCACCATTAAGCACTCAAAGCCTGGAAAAGGCAATGAGACTCTAGAAATAAGAATAAAAAGCTGATTTTTGAGATGGTTCCGACTCTTTCCTCTCTTTTGGTGACTTCACTGAAATGCAAACCCACGAATGGTGTCGTGACCTTGCAGAGTCACCACCTCTCCCTGCAGACATCACAGGCGAAGGCTCCTGAGGCACATTCCAGAGCAAGACGTGCCTCCCGCAGCTGGTCCCTCACATCCCTGTGATTTTCCCGGGCCAAGGTGACATTCTGGACCCACAGGGCCCGTTTCCAAACCTGGCATGTGACTTGACAAAGCTGCAAGTCACTCCCTTGGCACAAAGGCTCTGGAGAGATCCTCAGGTGCTTCTCTGGCAGCCATAGGTGACCTCGGACAGCCCACCCCGGCCTCAGATCTCATGGGTGTAGGGACAGTCTTCCTTTTTCCATTGAAATCCATCCACCCAAACAGTCTCAACTCACAGAATACCCAGAGACCTTCTGCTGCCTCATAGGTGGAGCCTCTGCAGAAGCGTGAGCACCTTCACCTCATCCTGTAGCAAGGATGAGGGAAATGGAAGGTGCTTGAGGAAGAACGGCCACAACCTGGCAAACATCGTGTTCAGCGGGGAAGAGGGTGAGGAGTTGTTTAGTAGGAGGGACGGGCTGGGCCACAAATGGGTCGGAAGGAAAGAGAGGTGCAGAAGGTGGAAAAACATTAAAAAACGGAAATGCTGATAAGGTTGCAGCAATGGAAGAGGAAGACGGTCCCGATGTCCTGCTTAACCAACACTGAAGGAGATAAGGCCATGAGGCTGCTGCCATTGCTCACACAGGGAGTTTTCCTGAATTTTGTTGGCGCATGTGAACAAGGAAGTTCATGTGCCTGCCTTATGGACATTTTGATTGAAATGTTTTGGGTTTCCCTAACAAAAATGGGCAAGTACTGCTCCTACCTTGTGCTTCAGGCCAGGAATTGGAAGGCCACTACAAGCTGTAAAACAAGGAACCATGAAAAAATTCCTTCTGCTCCTTACACAGCGACAAAAAGGAGCTAAAGCAGCTCCCAAATCTGCTACCTGTGAGCAAAGGGATTCCAGATTCTCCTCACTCATGATTTAGCCTTCACTTCAAGACACTGAGGGGCTAGAACGTGTCCAGAGCTAGGAACCTGGAGCACAAGAAGTGACTGAGGGAGCTGGGGTGGCTCAGCCTGGAGAAAAGGAGGCTCAGAGGGGACCTCCTCCCTCTCCACAACTCTCTGCTCCCAGGGAACAGGGACAAGACAAGAGGAAATGGCCTCAAGCTGTGCCAGGGGAGGTTCAGGTTGGACATTGGGAGGAATTTCTCCATGGAAAAGGTGGTCAGGCATTGGAAGGGGCTGCTCAGGGAGGTGGTGGAGTCCCCATCCCTGGAGGTGTCACTCAGTGCTGGACTGGACGTGGCACTCAGTGCTCTGGGCTGGGTGACAAGGTGGGGATCAGTCACAGGTTGAACTCGATCCTGGAGGTCTTTTCCAACCTCAAGGATTCTGGGATTCTGGAATTCTGTGACTCTCATCTTGCAAAATGAAACTGAGCAGAAAAAAGAGCAGCACCTTGGACAAAACCATTGCTGGGCTACGGACCCAGGACTTGTGACTCCCTGTGCCACGGTTCTGTTTCCAGGTCACACTGTTTCTCCTTTAAATATCAGTTTACAGGTGCTGGGAGGTTCAGCTGCTTTGGTAAAATGCAGTTTCAGTTTCCTTAGACAAACCAAGATCACCGCGTCCTCCTGCAGGGAAAAGCAACCAGCTGATTCGCCCCTGTGCACGCTGCAAAAAGCAAAGACCTGTGATGCAAAGCCTTCTGGAGAGGGGAAAAAAAATCTTGGAAAACTTCCCATGATTCAAGCAGATTCGCAATTCCCGATGATTCAGAGAAGGGCCTTTTTTAATGGCCTTAAAAAAAAATTTCTCTGTGGAAAGTCACCGACTGTTGGAAGCAGCAAGGAGCACCCAAGGCATCGCCACACTGAGACGGACACGACAGGAAGAGAGCAGTGAATGCAGCGTTTGTGGGAAGAGCCAGGCCCTGCTCGAGCACGTACGAGGTCAGCAGGGCTGGGTGGGTTTGCCTCCCATCTCCAGAACCTTCCCTCCATCTGGGCCCGCCGAGCAGGCAGGGACTCCACAAGGAATGCACGGCGCTTCCGGAGATGTGACAGATGCCTTCAGACAGGGGAATGTAGCTTATTTTTTCCTCTAAAAACGAAAGGTTTATTAATAGCGTTGTGTTGGGAGGCAAATATGGAGACGGATGAAGCAGGAGGGGTAACGGGGTTCCCTCTGCCTCCTGTTTGTGGTGGAATGTTGAGAACCACGGAGAGCCCTGCCCAGTGCTCCAGCACACGGCCCTGCCCACTGCCCCTCCAGCACTGCTCACCTGCTTGAGCTAGAAAAACCATTAATCAGCCCAATTCTCCCACAGACACCACCCCTTCAACTCCATGGACACAAAGAGCCTTCAGAACTCTCCCAGTGGGATCACAGTGACATCTCCTAACACCTCTGTGGTGGGTGCAAGGGGTCAAGAGACCTTGGGAGTTCTCTTGTGAGGGTGGGGAGGCCCTGGCACAGAGTACCCAGAGAAGCTGGGGCTGCCCCTGGATCCCTGGAAGTGTCCAAGGCCAGGCTGGACGGGGCTTGGAGCAACTTGGGATAGTGGAAGGTGTCCCTCCACGTGGCAGGGGGTTGGACTGGATGAGCTTTAAGGTCCCTCCCAACCCAGACCATCCCGTAATTCCATGACCTGCTATCACCAAAACCAGATTGGTTCAATGAAGAGAAAATATTTGTTTAATAAATAAAAAGTATTCCTGAGGATAACTAAGCTGCCTTCTCCCCACAGCAGCTCCTGGTAACGCATCTCCTGAAGGACCACATCAGCTGATGCAACACACACAGATCCCCAAATTTCACAGCCCTGGTTCTGAGTCGGTACCTGCACTCAGCACTCTTGACACAAGAAACAACCACTAAATCCATCAGTGTAAACACAGTAAAGAAGGGTCAGTTACCCTCATCATTCCCCAAATTCAGCTGATTCCGTGTGAATGATGCCCTGCCAGTCACAGAGTCACTTCTGAGCATGGCACAAATGTCTGTCCCAACAAAAACTCATCAAACGCTGGTTACCCATGACACGGATTTCACATGCCTGAGTTCTGAACAGCCACACCACAGCTCCTGTCACCCACACAGCTCAATCTGCAGCTCCCCCAGTGGCACAGCCGAGCCTCACTTGAGATGGTGACTGTCTCAGCTGGCTCAATTAAACTTGTACCAAAGAAAGCAATGAAATTAAACAGTAAAGAACTTCACTTTTAGCCTTCTAAAAAAATCACTGACCATGCTCCTCATTCTGTCACCAGTGGATCCCTCCCCTTCACCCCAGCAGAGTTTGCCAACTCACCACTCCCCTCACAACAACATTTCTTCAAACACCTCAGCACCCATAAATGCCTCCTGCCACATCACCTTGGTTCCAGACAAATAAAAATTAAGATGAAAGCGAGTTAAGTAATCTCCTTTTTTGCCATGATTCTGTGTCCCAGCGCTTCATAACCATCAACTTCAGACTGAATTCCATGGAAGTGACGAAATACACCGAAACCCTTACTGTTACCCCTCAATTAAATTTTTCTTATTGCCCTGATGGTTAAAATTGGCACATTAACACAACTTGAACTATTTTCAGTTTCCAGAGCTTGTTCTCCTAATTCCATTCTTAAAGACTGATCATAATCATCTCTATTAAACCTCACAGAAAAACATATAAGAAAGCAAACCAACCAAACCAGCCCCCATCCAAGACTCCCTTCCTTCGTCTTCTGTTTAAACCATACCCAAACCTGAAATTTCCCAAGAAAAAGGCGCTTTAGCAACTCCTTTCTTGCAGACTCACTTTCTGGGTCATATAATAAGGGTCAAAGTCCTCCAGTGGCACAGCAACCAGCCCTTTAGGGATGTCCCCGTAGATGAAAGGCAAATTCTTCCCCGCCTCAAGGTCACTGTTTGGTTTTGGTTTGCTGTCTTCATCGTCATCCCGGTGGCTGCTGTCCTGCTTCGAGCGCTGCTTCTTCTTCAGCTCCGCGATGTGTTTCTCGATGTTGGCCAGAGACTCCGGAGTGAAGGGTTTAAAACTCTCGGGGCCTGGTGGTGCGAGCAGCCGCGCTGCCATCTTTTCATCCTGCAGCAGCTTCTTTAGCGATGTTGCACCCCGGGCAGGTCAGCTCTGCGGGGAGCAAACACAGGCACAACGTCACAACCACGCAGACAGAGCATCGCAGCGCCACAGGTAACCCTGCTCCTCAAACCCCCACGGAGTGAGGGACAGACCCGCTGCTTTCGTTCCCAAAACAAGCTCCAGGCATGTGCACGCCAAGGCTGGACACAGCTGAGCCCTCGTGTCGCTGCCCCAGGCGCCACTTCGACGAGTTCTACGGCACAAGCAAGGAGCAGCTTGTTGGATCTCCCCCAGCCCCACTGGTGGCCACCCCGACTTGGGCCCTCCTGAACACAAACTGCTCTATAAAAAACATTCTGAAAAGCAACTTCATCCTCAAAGCCACTATTTTCCTGCAAAAACAGTTTGACCAGTCACTGCTCTCAGCCAAACTGATTTTTAGACAAAATTCCAAGGCAGCTCAAGTCGGACCAGGTATTCAGCCTGGTCCAGACAGGGTTGGGTAGCAGTGCATTCCTCTCTGTGCTAACAAGGTGTTTAGCAAAGCACTCCCTGGTACACACAGGAGTAACTTGGGGCTGGGTTTATGACAGCACCAGCACCCAACGTGAGCTGAGTACGCTGAGCACTCCCAAAAAATGCTCCTTGGTGCCCCGTCAGGTGTTACTGCAGCTATGAGAAGCTCCCTTGATGACTTCAGCACTGGAACAAGTGTCCAACAAGTGACCAAGCTCTTTTGACAGGACCAAGCCCTCACTCGGCTTACCTGCCTCTCCTGCTCCGGAGCACATCCCAGCTCTGTAACGGGAAGTCAAATCTCACCCTTTCATTTTACAGATATAGAATTATATAAAGCAATTCCTCCCTCTGAGGGTGCTGAGGCCTTGGCACAGGGTGCCCAGAGAAGCTGGGGCTGCCCCTGGATCCCTGGAAGTGTCCAAGGCCAGGCTGAACGGGCTTGGAGAGACCTGAGATAGTGGAAGGGACAATCTTTAAGGTCCCCCCCAACCCAAACCTTTCCATGATTCTATCAATTATCAGGGTTTCTATTCATTTGAGGCCATAAAAATGAAATAATTTAAAAATACTTCTGCCAAGCACAACAGCAACTCCTGAAAGTTAAATTTCTCTGATATTTGGGTTAGACACAGGGTCTTGTTTGCATCAGACACAACACAAATGACAAAAGAAAACGGAGGGGTGCAGGGCACAGGTGAGGACAAGCTCCCAGAGCCTCCAGCCTCCAAGGAGCGCAGAGCCCTGGCAGGGTTTGCCCCATCCCTCCACGGAGCCCCTTGAGCTCCTCCACCCACTCCCATGACAAGCAGAGCTGTGAGGAAGTTCGTTCCCCCGAATCCAGCCGCCCACAAGCGCTCTGCAGCTCTGCTCCTCGTGCCAGGCTCTCGCTCCAGAACCAGCAGCAGGAATACGCTGCATTTCTGAGCTGCTGGTACCTCGTCAGGCTGTTCTCACTCCGGGAGGAGGCCAAGGGAGGAGAGGGATGACAGAAACCCTGCACTGATGCAACAGCACTGCAGTGCTGCAGGCTGGAAGAGAACCCAGCCCCGACACGGTGCTCGGGGAGGGACCCAAACACCAAACCCAGCAGGGACAGCACAAAAACCATGAGGATATGGCACAGAACGAACCCCAAAGCTACATGGGATAAGGTCCCTCAAGCAAGGAGAAAGATAACCAGTAAGGTCAGATCTGTTAAGGCAACACAAACGCAGCACCCAAATAAATATTAAAGATCTGGAATCTCTGAAAAGAATGACTTTCAGATTCCTTGGAAACTGTGACACAGGGCCCAATTGTTAAAATTCAGCTGTTCCAGCACGAGGTCAGGCACCCACAGCCTGCCCAGGCCATGAGGATTGTGCTGTATTCACGTGGGAGGAGTTCAGGGAAGCCGGAGCCATCACCGAAACAGAGAACCACAACTCTCTGGAGTGCAGTGGGCTTCAGGAATAAACACCACATAAATAACTGAGTCCTTGGTAAGAATACCTGGAGATCCCAGCCTTCAACACAGCATTTCCAGAGCTGGAACACCCAGTGAAAAGAGTTCTGAGGGATCTCAGGTTATCCCTTGCAACTGCTGTGACACAACCTTTTGCACCCTCCGATCCACACATAAATCTGAAGCCACACCACACACGTAGGGCTTAAATGCTGTTTCCAGCTCAGGTTTTATTTGGAGATCCAAAAAACCTGGAGTAAAGATCTCCCTCCTTATGTAACTCCAGAGCGCAGCAGGGCCAGGATTCTCTTCCTATAAACCTGACTGGGTATTTCTAGAGTAATAATAGTAAAGACTCAAAAAAGATGGCAAGAAAGGGAGAGAAGAGCCAGTATCTTGGTCACATTATCTCTGAGACATCACCAAATGGCCTGCTGATATTAAGGAAAATTAATTTATTCTATTCTTGCAGCATTTGCATGCATTTAATTACCAAATTTCCCACATACTGTGAAACTATAGAGAAGCATTGGGGATGTGGTCTAATTGAATGGCACAGATAAATATGTAAGGCCTGAATTTAGAAACCAAAGTAGCTCAGGGACACAGCATAAAAGAGGGAAAAAAATGAAGGCATGAAGGAATTTGTGCACAATTACACAACCCACAACTGGAGGCACCGACTCAGCTGACTGGCCATTTAAAAGAAAAAACCAAACCAAACCAAACCAACCAACACCATTCCCCAAATCTGGTTCACAGCTGCACAGGGCAGCAGTTTCTCCACGTTTTGGCACTTTGGAATTACACACAGGGCTGTTTCTCGTGTACGATCAACACATGACAGTGACCTGAGGGTCTCACTCCTCGGGATGTTCTTGCCGGTCCTGACTTCATTTGTTTTCCCAATAAACCATCCCACATTAAGATAATGGACAGAATAAGCTGCGTGGCTCAACCTCACCTTCATCAAGGAAGACACTTCCACATCTGGGCTGCTCTGGCACTGCCTGGGCTGCTCTGCCTGGCAAAGCTTCTGGAAACTGAAAACCTTGTAAATGTTATTTTCCAACCAGGAAGGGTCCTGCTGGGATATCAGGAATTGATATGGACATATGCTAGGATTTATTTTGGCCCTTCCCACATCAGGTTTTTCAACCTCTAACAAGAGGAACGTTCTGAAAATTGCGACACGGACTCGGCGTCCAGGTGAATTAGGGAAGAGGGTGTGTGGGTTATCCATGGAAAACTGCACTGGGAACAACACCGCGCTGCCAAGATCAGCAGCGACAGAGACGCAGCATCCAGGCGAGTTGCAGAAGAGGGTGACTGGGTTAGGGATCCAGGGGTGCCTGCACTGGGAATGACACTGCACTGCTGCTCCCAGCCGCTGCCAGGGAGCCAGGAATTCGCCCTGGGAACTTGGATTTGGGTGCACACAACACACTCATTGTTCAAATGCCAAAGATTTTCCACCAGGAACTGCTGCACTGAGGCGCCCAGTTGCTAAGACTTAATTATTTTTTCTAAATGTTCCCAGCAGTCCATTTACTGGTACATTATGAAATATTCCAATACATTATTCAAGCTGATCGTCAAAATAAATTAAAAAACACTTTTGAGGCAATTTCCGTGCTTTAATACATTTCTTCCTTTATTAATTACCAAGATTCAGCCATTCACAGTGTGTCTTTGAGAGAGAAAGACCTTCTGTGTGAATTTTTATATAACCCACATGGACACACGTGGCTCTTGCTTCTAACGTGAGGGTTGAGGCAGGAAGGAAAACACGGCGTAGATGAACAGCTCCCTGAAATCCTGCTGCAGGAGAGCCTAAAAAGCTTCAAGCAAACCCCAAATATCCATCCATGGGGAAATCCACAGCTGGAAGTGGCCTTCAGTCTCCAAGCCCCATCTGCAGTGAATCCTGTGTCTAGAACAGGCCGATTTTATCAACGAAAAGGGTCAGCGATGCGACCAGCGGCAGCGAAGGAGGGACCTTTCCTTTAGGAAAGCTCTCATGGCACTTTTGATGCTACAAAGTGGAAGAAAAAGGAAATATTTCCATCCCCAAGCAGCACTTATTGTGTGGTGCTGGGTGCTTCCCCACCCTATATAAAACCTCGTGGAAGCTCCCAGGTGCTTGGCTTAACATGGAGGTCAAGGGCAGACTTGGGACGGGGCAGGGAAGTGCTCATGGTCTTGAAATGGCCACGGAAGACCTGAACTTGGACAGACACACCTCTAAAAGTAAAAAAAAATTAACAGACACATACAGAGGAAAGAGAAGAAGCAAGCAACAGCAACAGAAAAATATCAGAACCACAGAATGGTTGAATGGCTTGGGTTTGAAGGGATCTTAAAGTTGATTCTGTTCCACCCCCTGCCATGGGCAGGGACACTTTCCACCATCCCAGCTTGCTCCAAGCCTTGTCCAGCCTGGCCTTGAAGACTTAAATAATGACACGTTTTCTGTGTGGTCAACAACACTTTATTAAAGACCGATTCCTGCAGGGTCCTCACTCCCTCCCAGTAGCTGTGTGGCTTCAGTAACATCCCTCAATAAGTTAGAAGAATCAGAACTAGTTAATGCCAGTTAATTAATTAATCCCCAGTTCCCTATGCTGTTGTTACTCAAGGCCGACTCCTGTTTATCTCCAAACTCACACAGAACTTGGAGGTTCACAAACTAAACAACCTGTAGTGCTTCAACTTCCCCCTTTTACATTCAAACTCCTGAACAAAGAACTGTTCAAAACAGCTTTTGTGCAAGAGTTCAGCCACTAACCCAAATTTAATTCCTTGTTCAGTTCATTCAGCCCATCCATGACCCATAAAACAGGTGTCAGGGAATGGTTATTTTACACCATAATTTTGGGGGAATTAATTTCTTGTTGTGGAGCACTCAGATGGTTTGAGTACAAAAGGGACAAATATGAAAGGGGAGAGAATAAATAACCCCCTTCTAGTGCTCTGTTAAAACACGGTTCTTGGAATTTCTGCCATGTCCTGGAACACAACCCAGGTTTCCTTATGGAGTGACACTGTTTTCTTCCCTCCTAATCACCCCCTGAGCACCTGCTCAGACAAACTTCTCCCTCCACTAATGTCAGTTATTCCTGGTTGTCTTGACATCACCATCCTGAGACTGATTTCACTCAACAGACAAGAAAAAGCTCATCTCCCACTGGAAACACCACTGGAATGGCCACATTTGTCATTCAACCTCATGTTTCCAGAGCGTTTTCCCTCCTGGGTGACAGAGATCTCACACTGAGGAGCAGCTGAGGGGGCTCAGCCTGGAGACAGGGGGGCTCAGGGGGGGACTTTCTCACTCTCCACAACTCACTGCTCCCTTCTCCAGCAATGAAGGGTTTCTTTCCACAACTTTAAGACCACCTGTATAGTTATTCCTGTAAATTTAATACCACTACCCAGACACTTCAGTGTTACACAGTATTCAACAAACACTCCTCCCCACATCAGCTCTGGGCAGACTTCATTACAAACTCCTCACACTTTCCTGCTGGGGCAGAAGTACAAGAAGCATGGGATGAGGCTTTTAGAGGGCAGCAAGATCTTTGAATTTTGAAATGCCTCTGTTCAGAAAGGAGTGAAGTCACAGCTTTGATACAGCCCAGGCCCCACTAGCTGCTCTTTCTCCTCAAAATCTCCCATCTGCTGGAGTGCTCCATGAGGCAGGAATAACAGTTCTAGGACAAGGCCGAGGGAAAGGAAGGCAGAAGTTGCTCTAACTTTGGAACAGCATTTCAAAACAGAATCCCTGAGGTTGGAAAAGCCCTCCAAAGGGGACAGTCCAAGCATTTAGTCACTCCTGAACCCCACCAGATTCCAGTCAGTGGTCCCACAGTGACCAGCTCTCCACCCCACCATCACCAACGTGAGCCATCACATGCGTTTCCTCTCTGTGGTTCCTGAAATTATTCCCCCTGTGCTTGTTCCCAACTCGTTTCGTTGTTTTACTGCTCCTGCTCTAACCCAGCCCATTGCTCTAAACTCAACAATAAATTATTGATCCCAGTGCATCTGCCGATGTCAATGGAGTCGCAGCCGCTTCGGGGGAAGGCGATCGATAGTGAAGGGCTACTGTGTGATGGCCAGAGCCCACGGAGCCGCACGGCCTCGGGGCCAGCACCACTCAGCCATCGAAAAACAGCAACTCTCCATCGAGATGGAAACCTGTATCAGGTCATTTTCATGAAAAACACACTCAGGCAGCCCCACCACCAAGCACAGACACGGCAACGAACAGGAGGAAGATGATATACCGTGATTTACGTTTTGAAGCCACTTCATTTCCACTCAACGCTGACTTTGTTTCTGCTTTATTTAACAGAACGAAGGCACGGCCATGCTCCATTTCCTGAGGCACGTGATCGCTTGCCCTCCTGCCCATTAGAAACCTCCTCCCACCAAAAAGCCACAGGATTATACTTGTTCCACCGAGCAGTACAGTATCTATACCATGATCTACATCTAAGCCATACATCCAAGCTTATATAACTGATTAAATTATCTTTGATGGGTCCAGGTCCTCCACCCTGGATGAACAACACTGCAGAAGCACCCAAATGTGTTAAAATGATCAAGTAGCCCTTCGGTCATGTTGTCAGTTTTATATAAAACACCAAAGCGAAGAACAGGGACTTTCTAAACACACAAAGGATGGAAAACCTGAGCGCTGGAGCTCCGGGAGGCCTTAGGACGGACCCATGAGGGAAAGGTCCCAACAGAGTGCAGGGGCTTTTTACTCCAAAAGGCACCAGCTCCCCAAGCCTAGGGCTATTGAGAGGTCTCAAACAGCTTCACCAACTTTATGTGACGGCACCTGCACCCGAAGAACGGCGAGATCGGGAGGGCGGTGGTGGGCCCGAGGGGACAGTAAGGGGCGCGGGGGACTCCGGCTGCGGGCGGGGAGCGACCCATGGGTCCCTCCAGCCTCACCCACACCTTCTGCCCCGGGGCACCTGCTGGAGGAACCGACCCCAGAGCCTCCATCACCGACACAGGAAAACAGGACCATTTCCAGGCCCCATCCCTCCAAACCAGGACTGCCCGGGAAGACCAGCACTGTCACGCTTTCCTCCCTTTCCACCGGCAGGAGGGGGACGGGGACCCCCCGCCCCTCCGTTCCTCACAGTTAAACCTTCCCGGTGTGAAAAGAGGACGTCCCGGTCACGGCTCCCGGTGCGGGTGGAATGCTGCAGTGTGCCAGGACCGGGTTACACGTCCACACACGGCACAAACAGAACCGGAGCCGCGAAACCCGCCCCACCTGCGCGGCCCCTCGGGGGGCTCCCGCCGACCGCTGCGCCACGGCACGGAGGGGACAGGAATGATCCTCCCACACCTGGGATCACCCTCCAAAATTCAGCTCGGGGCCCCAGGGTCCGGATCCAGCTGCTGCCCCTTGCACACACTCCCCTTCCCAGACTTTCCGACTTCACCCCGGCTCATCCGCAGCCGCTGCCGTGGAGCATCTCCCGGTGTCCCCACCCCCACATCAGCTGGGCATCAGTTTGCACCAGAACGCAGGGGGAGGGGAGGAAGACACCCAGATTTTTAATAGAAAAACCTCGTGAATGTGCAACTCCCTCCCAGCAGGAAGGGAAAAAATAATATAAACCAAATCTGCCCTCACCATCCCCCCAAAATCTGTGGCGGAAGGAAAGAGGGAAGGAAGAGCCACAACCACGATGCTGACCCAACATCTGGGTCAGCTGGAACACCAAGGCTGCCCCAAGCATCCCCCTGCCCGCCTCCTCCCCCCCCAAAAAACCCCGTGTCCTCCAAGATCCCCCCCTCTGCATGCCGAGCGGTGGGAGCAGGGGGTGGCGGAGGGATAGAGCAGCGCTGCAGCGAGGGCCGAGGGGGAAGGGACATCGGGGAGAACTCGGCTTCTCCCTTCCTACAGTGCAAAGAGCACGGCCCCGAATTTGGGGCGTGGGAGGAGGGTCCCGTGGGCCCCCCCAGGTTGTGGGGTGGAGCGGGGGTGGAGGGGGGGATGGAGAGAGGGATGCAGGAATAGATGGAAGGATGGAAGGATGGAAGGATGGAAGGATGGAAGGATGGGGCCCCAGCAGGACTCCAGGTCGAGGGTGGGCGCAGAGGGCTGTTGCCCCTTCCCAGACCCAGCCCGCCGGCTGGGGGACGCTGATCCCGGGCCCGGCACCGTCCCCCCCCCACTCCCCGCAGGGCCGGGGGCCGCGGGCTGCAGCGGACGGACCCTCCCCGGCCTGGGCAGCGGCTGCCGGAGCCCCGCGGCTCCGGATGGGGCGCGGAGGGCAGTGCTGAGTGGGCAGAGAACCGGCCCCCCAGACCCCTTTCCCTGGGCGCGGGGTGACCGGGCATCCACCCTGGGGGGGATGGCTGAGAAGGGGGAAGGCTCCGGGACCCTCCTCACGCGGCGGATTTGGGGCTGGGGGCTCCCCAGGCCCTCCCCCCCGCACCGCCCCACAAGCCGCCTCCGATGTGCCCCGGGCTCCCCGGGCCGCGCTCTGCGGCAGAGCCCCCGGGGGGGGTGTGCGAAGGGGTACGGGGGGGATAGATCTAACAGAACGACAGGGCGAGGGGAGCTGCGGGTGGAGCCCGCGGGGGTCTCGGGGGCTGCGACTCACCGTGTCGGGCGGGTTCAGCGCGGCCCCGGCGCGGCGCTGCCGGACTGCGGCGCGGGGGGAGCTGCGGGAGGGACTGCGGGTGTCGCCAT
>VZTE01005091.1:359293-383036 GCA_013397775.1 Eulacestoma nigropectus | reverse complement strand
TGTCCATCGTCATCGCCGTGTCCATCATCATCATCATCATCATCATCGTGTCCATCGTCATCCCCATGTCCATCACCATCATCATCATCATCATCACCACCATCATCATCCCCATGTCCATCATCATCACCACCATCATCATCCCCATGTCCATCATCATCATCATCATCATCATCACCATCATCATCCCCATGTCCATCATCATCATCACCATCATCATCACCGTGTCATCGCCATGTCCATCACCCTCATCATCATCATCATCATCATCCCCGTGTCCATCGTCATCATCATCCCCGTGTCCATCGTCATCATCATCATCATCATCATCCCCATGTCCATCGTCATCCCCGTGTCCATCATCATCATCATCATCCCCGTGTCCATCGTCATTGCCGTGTCCATCACCATCACCATCATCATCATCCCTGTGTCCATTGTCATCGTCCCTGTGTCCATGGTCACCCCTGTGAATTTCAGGAGCACCCCGGGATTCCAGCTAGGACACCCCAGGACTGCTGGAGCTGCGCACCAGAAACATTTGAAGGACACCCCGGCCTAGGGGCGTTGGTTGGGTTTGTGTGAGGGATCCCTGAGCCAGGAGCTTAAGGAATAAATAGGTCAACACCCAAGGGGGGTGAGTAGGGACAAGAAACCACAAAAAAATTACTAATGGACCTCAGTGATCCCACCAGACCCCAGAAGAGACGCGATCCCCGGGGAGACACAAATTCCTGCACAACGGACTGACACTTCCACACTTTCCTTGGCCACTTTAACCATTTCCATGACTCCCTGCAGCACAGCAGCAAGGAATTAAAGCCAGATATACAACCAGATTGTAATAAAATATTAAAGCCAGATATACAACCAGATTGTAATAAAATAATCCATCACTGCCTGTGTTTTGTGCTCCGCACATACAACACAGAGTAATTAAAGGTTGGACTCGATCTTGGAGGTCTTTTCCAACCTAAATGATTCTGTGATTCCCATTGTTCAATCTGCTTGTAGTTGCCACAAGGTGGAGGCATGAAGAAACAACAGAGCCCATTAACGAAGCACCTAATTACTCTTGGGTTTAATTTGCTTTATTGCCACCAGAGGGAGGAGGAGACACACCAGTGGCATTCACAGGAAAACAAAACTCCAACGCACCCCCCAGCAGAACTGTTCCAAGGTTATTAGGGACCACTCATCCCAAGGTTATTAGGGGCCTTGCATCCTCCTGCCACCTGGAGCAGAGCTGTCACCTGTTAATGGCTGATCCACGCTGCCACCAAATCCTCCGGAAAACTCTGGTGACCGCAAAGTTGACAACGTCCTCCAGAATGTGTTTGTGGAGTAGTCAGTGTTGATTCGACCCAAATAGAAACCCAAACTCCACATGCTGCATGCAGAACTGAGGATTAATAAATTGTTTACCTCTGTCCATGATTCCCGTGAAAGGTCTGGAAGAACACTGGGAGCCTCTTCTCACCTGCCAAAGGATTTAAGGTGTCCTCGAACTGTGAAGACTTAAAACTGCTGTTCAGAGAGAGCACGGAGCTGCTGAGCAAACCCAGCAACCCACAGCGGCTGGAAAATCAACTCCCTAACAACTGTTTGAAGTGAAACGTTAATCAAACCCCTGAGGAAACTCCTGCAAAGATCCAGAGCTCGGCTGAGCTTCCGAGGGCAGCACAGGCTGCTTTAAGAGACGCGACCACACCCGGAACTGCCGAGCACCCAACGAGGGCACTTGGAGAACTTTCCCAGGGGTTACAACACACGGAGTTGTGCTGCCCAGTTTGTCCCGGCTTGAGAACAAACAGGCAGCTCCTTCCCTGCCAGCCGGGGCTCTCTGGTCACCCCTTGGCTGCACTTGCACTGTTCTGTCCTCGCCTGTGACCGGACTTAGAAATCAGCTGGAGAAAAGAGTCAACCAGAGCAACCCAAGCAGCTGAGAGGACACAGCGAGTACTGGAATGCATCTGACTGAGCTCCCAGAGCCCTAACACACAGGAAAAGCAGTTCTGCTCTGTGCGGATCCTCTGCCCACGCTGAAAATGCCAGAGACCGCTGCGAGTGTCCTCCTGCTCCGTGCTTGCCTGGCACTGCTAGCCTCGCCCATCTACCTGCTGTCCTTCCTGGGCATGTGGGAGCCTTTCTGCAAGAAAGTCTTTTTTCCTTTTATCTTAGACAAGATTGCTGTAATGCATGACAAGAAATCGAAGAAGTACAAGCAGGAGCTATTCCGCAATCTCCCTGACTTCAGAGGCCCCTCAGGGGAGCTGAGGCTGCTGGAGATTGGCACCGGCACAGGCTCCAACTTCCAGTTCTACCCAGCGGGCTGCAAAGTCACTTGCACTGACATCAACCCCAACTTCCAGGAGAGCCTCTCCAGAAACATGAAGAAGAACCAGCACCTCCACTACGAGCAGTTCCTGGTGGCTGCGGGAGAAGACCTACGCCAGGTGCCCAGTGGCTCCATGGACGCTGTGGTTTGCACCCTGGTGCTGTGCTCTGTGCAGAGCATCAGCAGCACCCTGAGGGAAGTGCTCCGGGTGCTCCGGCCGGTGAGTACCTGGAAAAAAACCCTCTGTTATTACCTTTAGCATCTGCTCCACGCCACAAGGAAAGGGAGAAAAAAAAAAACCCAAAAACAAAAACAAGTGGAAAAGAGTTGGCTTGAGCTTAAAACCCACACCCAGGTTGGTTCCTACAACACTCCATATGGCTGAGTGCTGCAAAGGGTACTGGGCAGACTGGTTTAGGCCTAGAATCCTAAAAACAACATTCTGCTAACTAAAAGTACTTACAAAGTTAGCAGCACTCACAGTCCATCATTTAAAGCACAACGTGGTGTTGTCTCTCCCCACTCACCTGATTTTCCTTGGGTGGGAAGCTCTGATCAAGGCTTAAAGTCCCATTTTAAATGAACTGCTTCAGCCTCTATGAAGTGGAGCTGCTCTCCCTGTAGGACCAGACCAGTCAAATTAAACACCTTATTTCCTTGGAGTTACTAATGAGCTGCAGATTAAAACCAGCTGGTTTGTTGGGGTATTTTTGCAACAGACTTTCAGCCTTTGAACTGGCATTTTCATAGAACCATGGAATAGTTTGGGTTGGGAAGCACCTTAAAGATCATCCCATTCTACCCCCTGCCCTGGACAGGGACACCTTCCAGTATCCCAAGTTGCTCCAAGCCCCATCCAGCCCGGCCTTGGACACTTCCAGGGATCCAGGGGCAGCCCCAGCTTCTCTGGGCACCCTGTGCCAGGGCCTCCCCACCTTCACAGGGAGGAATTCCTTCCCAATATTACCTCTAACCCTGCCCTCTGTGAAAAACTGATGGGTTGGAGCAGGATTTACACATTTACCTTTGTTTCCTTTGGAAAAAACAGTCATGTTAGCAACTAATTGAAACAAAACCACAACAAACTACTGCTGGAATAAAAGAGGGATCAAATAAGTCCCTTTGTGCTTTTGGAATGGACACTTTGAATCTCTGGACGTTTCCTTCTTTCATTAATCCCAACTGACAGAGGGAAGGGAAAAAGGAAAGAAAAAAGGAAGGGAAAAGGGAAGGGAGGGGGCGGTGGGAGCCGCTTGGCGTGACCCCCACACCCGCTGTAAGAAGACTCTGTGTTCCCAGGGAGGAGCTTTCTATTTCTTGGAGCACGTGGCCGCTGAGCATTCCAGCTGGAAGTATTTTTGGCAGCAGGTCTGTTACCCGACTTGGAAACTCGTCTTTGCTGGATGCTGCCTCACGAGAGAGGTCTGGAAGAATCTGGAAGAGGCCAAGTTCTCAGAGCTGAAGATACAACACATAAGTGTGGCGCTGCCCTGTGTGCCCATCGAGCCACACATTGTGGGGTACGGGGTGAAGTAACCCCTGTCCTGCCCCCCAAAATTCCTCAAAATTTGACCAACAAACCCCTGCACAGCACAGGCTCCTCCACACATGCCCATATCAATAACACAGTAAAGGACTTAAATCAGAAAGCGTATCTTCAGGTCAGAAGAGGGGGTCAATTTTCTGGATGTCTCTGAATCACGCAATCAGCAAGTCTGGAAAATAAAGGTATTAATGGAGAAGGACCGCTGCCTGTGCCTGGTTACCTCAGGGACGGGGTTCCTTCAGGTGCTCCCCAGCTGGCAGGTCGCTGGGGCCCCACCGGACCTGCTGCCCGCTCCCCACGCTCCCTCACGGCTGTTCCCGTTGCACCCGATGGAACCTGAACCCCCAAACCTGACCCTCGGCCCAAGCGAGGGGGTGAAGTTGAGCCCCCCGACCCTTTGTTCAGCCGGGGGGTGAAGCCCTTGACCCTTTGCCCAGGTGAGGGTCCCCTGACAGCGGTCGGTGAGGGCAGGGCGGCCCCTCCCGCCCCTCACCGGCTCCTTCGTCCGCGCTCCCGCGCCGTCCCCGCCGCCCCAACGGCCCCGGGCCGGCGCCGGCCGTTCCCCGCCGGGGCTCCCCTCAGGCCCCGCAGCCATCTTCGGCCCTCGACGGAGATGCAGCGGGCGCGGCCCGCGGTGCCGCTGCTGCTGCTGCTGCTCGCGGGGCCCCTGCCCGGGGGGGCGGCCCCCAGGGACCCCGTTGACGGTACCGGGACCCAGCGGGACCCACCGGGGCCCGGTCGGGGCGGAGGGGTCGGGGAACGGGGCTGCGAGCGGGGAAGAGCCTGAGCGGAGCGGGGCGAGGGGACGGAGGGGGGGGTGGAAAAACCTCGTTTACCCCGAAATCTGGCGAACCGCAAATCTATACACAAGAAATACACCTTAGTCAGAGAAATACGTGTATTTCACATCGGCTGAGAAGTCCCGGGATCTGTGAGGAAGCAAGTCCTGCAGTACAGAGATCTGTAGAATGGTTTTGGCTGGAAGGGAGGCACCTTAAAGCCCATCCCATTCCACCCCTGCCATGGGCAGGGACACCTTCCACTATCCCAGGTTGCTCCAAGCCCTGTCCAACCCGGCCTTGGACACTTCCAGGGATCCAGGGGCAGCCCCAGCTTCTCTGGGCACCCTGTGCCAGGGCCTCCCCACCCTCACAGGAAGGAATTCCTTCCCAATATCCCATCTAACCCAGCCCTCTGACAGTTTAAATCCATTCCCCCGTGTTCTGGCACTCCAGGCCCTTGTAAATGGTCTCTGTCCATCTTTCCTGCAGCTCCTTCAGGCACTGGAAGGCCATAGTTAAGTCAACCTGAAGCTTTTTTCCTCCCGGCCGAACAATCCCAGTTCTTCCAGCCTTTCCTCACAGCAGAGCTGCTCCATCCCTCTAAACAACTTGGTGGCCTTGTCTCCAACAGGTCCTTCCTGTGCTGTGGTTATGCTGGAGATTAAAAATCCAAAACCGAACCAACCAAACAAAAAAACCCCCCAAAAAACCAGCACCACCAACAGCAACAAAAAAGACCCACCAAAACCCCCAAGCACCCAACCAAACAAAAACCCCAGAACAACAGAAAGAAAAGACCAACCAACAAACCCTGATCGCCCACAAACGCTGCCCCAAAAGCTGAGTTTTGCCCTCCAGGTGCTCTAAGGGGCCCGTTGTATTTTGCAGAGTGTCAGCAGCAGCTGCCGCTGGCCCGGAGCGTCGCGTCCTGGATCGTGGGGGGCCACGAGGCCCCGGAGGGCGCGTGGCCATGGGTCGTGAGCCTGCAGGTGCTGCGCGGTGGTGTCCGGTTCATGCACCTGTGTGGCGGCGTCCTGCTGAGCCGGAAAGCTGTGCTGACCGCCGGGCACTGCGTCGACGGCAGGACGTACGTACCGGGGCTGACCCCTGGGCACCGCGGTTGAATGCCAGCCCAGCGGTGCCTGGGAGGGGGGAAGGAGGCCACGGGCATCTGAGTTGCATCAGTCAGTGTGGCCAAAGGAGCAGAGCAGGGATTGTCCCCCTGTGCTGGGCACCGTGAGGCCCTTCAAGTGCTGTGTCCAGTTCTGGGCCCTCATGGCAAGGAGGACATTGAGGGGCTGGAGCATATCCAGAGCCTGGAACACAGCTGGGGAAGGGGCTGGAGCACTGGTCTGATTGAAAAGACCTCCAAGACCATCAAGTCCAACCTGTGACTGATCCCCACCTTGTCACCAGACCAGAGCACTGAGTGCCACCTCCGGTCATTCCTTGGACACCTCAAGGGATGGGGACTCCACCAACTCCCTGGGCAGCCAACGTCAGGAATAATCATAAGTCAACATCAAGAAATCTTGGCTGTGCCCTTCTGGCCTGAGCCAGAATTGCCTGGGCTGTTTCTAATAAAGGGCTGTTTGGTTTTGGTTTATAGAATCACAGAATGAGATATTGGATGAGATCTTCTTGTCCAACCCCTAACTCTGGGCTTTTCCAACTCTGAACTATTCACCCCAGCCTAGAGCTGGGATCGTGGCTGGGGAAGGAGCTGCTCCCTGTGGAACAGCAGTTGGAGCAGGAGGACCCTCTCCCATACCAGGTTTTCTGCTCCCTTCCCCAGCCCACTCCCCCAGAGTAGTTTGGGTTGCTTTGTTCCACAGAGCTCTGATTTTTCTGGTTAATAGAGTTTTCTGAACCACTAAAACTCACCACAAAATGTTGTGATATTTAGATTACAAACACTCCAATTCATTCGTTTTAACGCTATTTCCTTTTTTCTTGTTTATCATAACCAACAATTTGGCACTTTTTTTTTTCCTGGACAATGTGGTAATAACTCCTCAGAATAGACTTTTAACTGCACTTACAGCAACTCTGGAGCATTTCAGCTCCCAGCACTGGTCTCTTTTCCAGCCTTTACCACAGTTGCACAATCTGCATCAGTTGACATCGACTGTGTTAACACAGCCATGACCTGGGGGAAAGTGAACTGTAAAATCTGTGAACTTTGGAATTTTATCCTTTATTAGGACTTTGTTACATCAGCTCTTTGTTTGCATTTAACAAATGTTTATTTGCAATATAATGCCTCTTTAAATCATCAATTTAAGTTTTACCTTAATTTTGGAGGTTAATTTGAATTTTATAGCTCATCCCAGGCCAAATTCAAATCTCACTTAATAAAGATTTTTTTTCAACATATATGACTAGAAATTAGGTCTGAATGACTTTACTCCTATTTCTAAATTTAATTTTAGCTTGATAGTCATTATTACTTCTAGATAATGGATTTCCCAGGTCAAGGTACAAGCAGAGTCTTTATGAGCATTGTGAGGGATGAACCTCCTTCCTTTATTCAAAATGAAACCATGTTTTTAGCTTTTTCAGACTTATAGCTCCCAGTGGCCTCTGCTGAGATGGGGTGGGAGGCAAAATCTGGGTGTCATCTGAAATCCTTAATCTGAATTTTCCTTAACAGCCATAACCATCAACAGGCAAAGGGAGCATTCACATGGACAGAATGGTAATGAGGCAAATTTGTTCCAGGAAATATTTACCATGGAATTTTCAATATATATTCCTAAAGGTGCCTAAGCAAAAGAAGACAGGATTAGATGGGATATTGGGAAGAAATTCCTCCCTGGGAGGGTGGGGAGGCCCTGGCACAGAGTGCCCAGAGAAGCTGGGGCTGCCCCTGGATCCCTGGAAGTGTCTGAGGCTGGGTTGGACGGGGCCTGGAGCAACCTGGGATAGTGGAAGGTGTCCCTGCTCGTGGCAGGGGTGGAATGAGATGAGCTTTAAGGTGCCTCCAATCCAACCCGTTCCTGGATTCCCTGATTCTATGAAAACAAATGGTTAAAACAATGTAAAACCCATGTGAATTCTCTTGTAGGGATCCATGTTCCTGGCGAGCCGTTATGGGCGTGCACAACCTTCAAAAACACAGTGCACACACAGCAAAAAGAAGGATCAGGAGGATCTTTGTGCACTCAGAGTTCAAGAGAGAAACCTTTGAGAACGACGTTGCAGTGTTTGAGCTGAAATCGGCGGTGCGGTACAGCCTCTACATCCAGCCCATGTGCCTGCCCCCGGCTCCCCTGATCCTGCCCTTGGAGAACAGCTCCGACTGCTACATCAGTGGTTGGGGACGCACGGCCGAGAAGGGTAATGGGCTCTGGCCACTGCTGAGCACATCCTCACCCACACACCAGCGGGTACCACCCGCTCCAGCTCCCTGAATTTATAAACTCACTTTGCACGTGGATGTTAGAGGCCTTTTCCGACCTTTCAAGGGGCAATGGCACCAAACTGAAAGAGGATAGGTTCAGATTAGATATTGGGAAGAAACTCCTCCCTGTGAGGGTGGGCAGGCCCTGGCACAGGGTGCCCAGAGAAGCTGGGGCTGCCCCTGGATCCCTGGAAGTGTCCAAGGCCAGGCTGGACGGGGCTGGGAGCAACCTGGGATAGTGGAAGGTGTCCCTGCACGTGGCAGGGGGTTGGAACAAGATGAGCTTTAAGGTTCCTCCCAACCGAAACCATTCTGTGATTCTAACTGGATTTGCTCAGGTTATGGTCTCCTCACACAACATCGTTTAACTCTGCAGTGAGGATCTGCTTTCAGGGGTTTTCCATCTCAAGCAGGTTAGACCCACACAGCTGTAACCACAGGAATACATTTCCCAGCCTTCCTTCCAAGTATAACATCAAAAAAAAGGAAAATAAACTCAGATGCTTTCAGGTTTGTGTTGCAGGTTCCAACGGGGGCTGCTGGAAACAGCTATTTTATTGGAAAGCAACAATTCTAATGCCACATGTGGACTGGGGGGCTCCCATGGGATTTATGAACGACTACACCCCCTCCAGCTCTCTATTTACTCCCACTGGGCACAAATTCAGTGCCAGTTGGTGTCGTGCGTCGTGTGTGGGAGTTTCGGGGTCTGCTGGGATTGCATGAACTCGTTTGATAAGTCACCTCTGACACTTTGAGCAAGGCAGGTGTATTCTCGTTGAAGCTTCTTCTGAGGAAGTATTGCAAAACCTACATCAGACCCAAGTCTGCAAACCCTTAACCCTTAACCCACTGCAAACCCTAACTCCACTTTCAATCCATTGGGAACAGATGTCATATCCATGTCTAAACATGTCCAGGAACACGCCTAGGCTGGCGAAACGAAAAAAAACCCACAGTAGAATTGCTACACACCCCAGCATATTTCACCTTTCTAAATTCTGTCTCCATTCAAGGTAAAATCTCATCTGTGCTAAAAGAAGCCCAAGTGGAAATCCTCCCTCCCAGCCTGTGTAACAGCTCCGAAGGGTACGCGGGGCTCATGGACACCAAAACGCTCTGCGCCGGCGTCTGGGCCGGAGGCACCGACACCTGCCAGGTGAGAAGGGAGGTGGTGCCCCACCTGCCTCGGTGGAACTCCCAAGCCAGAGGCTCAGCAGCATCGTGATTTGTAGCATAATTAATTAAACCAGCAGAAATACTAACTGGAAAACGTGTCAAATGCAAAGGAAGCATCATAAAAGGGTGGGGCAGTGATTGCAAAGCAAAAACATACACAAAGAGTTTGGTGATATTGGAAAGATGACAGAAGTAAGTGAACAAAGAGGAAGGATAAAGAATGCAACATATTTATGCCACAAAGCTGTCAGTAAATTATATATGATGCAAAACATTGGACAGACATGTGTCACTGTATCATGGAGTGTGTGTGAAGCACACGTATGTCTCACCTGTTCTTATGCTGGAGAGCAGCACTGGACATGGATATGGGTCAGGGATGTGGTTCAGGGATAGGGTTCTAGGAAGTGGCTCAGGGATGTGGCATGATTTTCATTTAAATGCTGAGCAATCACCACCTCTTTCTCAGAAAAGCCAGTTCTCAGGTCTAAAGCACTGGCAGAAGCTGCAGCACCAGCTGGGACACGGAGACATTTTTAATTAAACCCCATAATGTATCCTAAGTGCTTTGTCTGATACACTTCCTGCTTCTCTCAGCAGTTTTCCCTAAGCAGGTGACAAGGCCAAGACACGGGATGTGTGTTCCTTACTGTGTCTCTTTGGAGCTTCCACACCGTGTGGACAACACATTCCCCAATTAAGTGAGGACTGAAGGTTTAGGCTTAGGCATGAAAAGATGCAGAGAGAAAACAACAGAACCCGAGTTAAAAGATACTGAAGCAGTGCAGGCCTGGGGCTCTGGTCAGTGCAGCGTCTTGACCAGAATCAGGAGGAATTTCTCCATAGAAAGGGTGGTCAGGCATTGGAAGGGGCTGCCCAGGGAGGTGGTGGAGTCCCCATCCCTGGAGGTGTCCCAGGAACAACTGGACGTGGCACTCAGCACTCTGGTCTGGGTGACAAGATGGGGATCAGGCAGAGGTTGGACTTGATGGTCTTGGAGGGCCTTTTCAACCTCAGGGATGCTGATTCTGTGTCTTTCAGCAATACCAGATTTGCCTTGAGTTGTCCATGTGCTACTGCCCACGTGTCACTGTCATTGTGACTGTCCGGTTAACGGAGCTGCTTAAAATAAATCTAAAAAATAGATTGATTACTGCCTGAATTGTTTCCTGGAAGGAGTTACATGCTACTGGTTTTTGTGGTGTTCATTTGTAGGGCGACAGCGGGGGCCCCTTGGTGTGTTACCACCCCGACACTGACAAGTACTACCTTATCGGCATCGCCAGCTTTGGGGTTGGCTGTGGCCGCCCCAGATATCCTGGGATCTACGTCCGCCTGTCTCAGTACAGAAAATGGATAAAAGCAAAACTTCAGTTGACCAACAAGAGTTGGAACCCCGTGAGCAGCACACTCACCATCCTCCTGACTGTGGCACACACCGTGCTCGCGCAGACTTTGTAGAGGGGCAAACCGTCGTGTCATCCTCGTGGAGGTCTGTTCTGCCTGGGAAAGCTTGGAAAAACGAGCTCCCTCCTGACTCACAATAAAACCAAGAGCCAATGGATGTGCACTTACTTTTTAGGAGTCATGTTTGCGATTGTATTTTTTGTTTCCTGCCTCTGATATCCACACTGGCAGTAGAGGAAACAGTAACAGCCTTGGCACTAATAAGGAAAATTGAATATACAAATGTTACCAACTGGAAACAGTTCCTTCCAACCCTATTTCTGTGCTTTTCCAGCCATCAGAAGGTTAAATACACTCAGCGACACCACCAGGGTTTGGGGATGGCAGATGCTCCCTCTGCCGGGTAAAAACCAGCAGAGCACTCAAAGGTTCTAATTAACCATTCAATCAACCAAACCTTAACTGTGGCTCAGCTTATTGAAAACTAAGAAGGTAAAAAACCCCTGCAGAAAGGTAAAAGCTGTTCTGCACTCATGATTTTTAGCACTGGCAGGTGTATACAAGTGCCATTTCATCCACTAAAACTGACAATTATTTATTCCTGGCTGTCATATGACCCAATCCCACAGGTATTCACACCTGGTCAGCACCACTGCAGCTCTACCTTCATTAAAAATAAATAGGGACCATCAGAATTATAATATTTTAGCGACTTTATTTACCAAGATCAAAATTTGCAACCATTAATTGTTTCAACAAATATTTACAGTTCCTGGAAAGCACGGACTGTTTGGAACCAACCAGCAGAACGGCATCAGCTGCTGCATCTCTTACCCTCACGAATGAGATTTTACTCTTTAAAATCGAGATATTTAAGTAAATCCAAACTAAGAACTTCATGATCAGTGCTTAAAGAGTGAACTTGTGTTACTGTTTAATATTCCCATGATGAAAAATCAGCTGTTCTTTCCAACACACTATTTTAAGAGTATAAAAATTGACTCCTGGTGTGTCTGGCAGGACAGGTGCTTCCCTTGCTGGATACAAGAAGAATTGGCCACCAGGTTTTTACAGTCTTAACACTTGATAGTTTTTGTTTATTATTATTCCATATTACAAAAGAAAAAAGAGAACACAGTGAGGATCAGCTACCACAGAGTTCCCAAAGTAGTTCAGAACTGTAGGTCAAACCCTCTCACTCATGCCAGGTAACACACAGCTGAGGAGAGAAAGGTCCAGTTCTCTGAGGTGCATGTTCCCGGCACATTCCAGGCTGTTCAATTTTCCTGAAATTCCACCAAAGAAACAGGAAATACCGACACCTCTCCAGGAGCAGCTCCCTCAGTTCAGGACTTTCCCAACCTTACTTCTGATGTGTCACAAAGCTTTTTTCTGACATGATGGCAACCAGGAGTCACATTCCAGCCTGGCCTAAAGGAAACGCATTGGGACTCGTATCCACAACAAGCAGAGACTTAGGAACTTCAGGGAAAAAATATCCTTTTCTAGCCCACTAACCAGGAGATTGTGGAATGCAGATTCCTCATGGCAAAGAGCTCTGCTTGCTACAAGTCCATTAATTCCCAAAGGAGTAAAATCAAAAATACTGACTGACCATGGGATAAGCATTACACATCCAGGGAGGGAGCACAGCTTGGAATTCCATCCAGATCTGAGCTAGCGCGACACACATGGAGCTCTAACACCTTGGAACAGCACAGTCCGTAGAGTAATTCCCGCTGACAGAACTGGAAGCAGGATTCAATCCCAGTTATGGAAATGGCTTATTACTCATGCAAGAAGCACTGCAGTCACCTACAGCACCTGCCCAAGACCACGGCCTGACCACCAGGGTCACCTCTTGCCCAGGACCGTGTCCTCACCAGTACCATGTCCTGCCCACAGCCAGACAGCTCTGGGCATCTCCGAGAATGGAGATTCCCCAGGCAAAGGAGTCCTGATAATGTCAAACTTTTGATTTTCACCTGAAACAAATTAAAATTGTACAAACTGGACTCTCTGACGCAATGAGATCTAATGTGCAGATATTGTCAACTGTGGGGAGTCAAAAGCCCTAATTTCTTTTTTTTTTTCTCTTTTTTTTCCCCCCCAATACTCTTCAGGATCCATTTTTTCTGCAAGTTGCCTACAGACATACAAAATTAATTCAAGTATCTCCTACACCAAAGAGGATCTCATTTGACTTTGTACTATCCATAAAAATATATCCTTGAAAATCTGGTTCACAAAATATTTCATTTGGTTACTAAAATGAACGATATAAACTGTCAAAATACGTATAGAAACTCAATTTCAGGTTTTGTAAAGATCACAATTTAGCTACAAAATATACCAACCATCTCCCCGTTTGCAATATAGTATTTGCTTACAAAGACACCGTTACTTTGCAAAATAGCTCCTACCTTACAAAATTAGGCTGGAAATTTTGTAATTTTGCACTACTTCCAGCAATAAACCAGAGATTAGAACCTTGTAACCCTTTGGTATCGATCTTCCATTTTTTACTACATCATTTTTCTTCTATTTGGTTTCATGTTCCAAAGCCCAGGAGAATCCCCGGCCAGGACAAGCACTGAGTGTTTAATTGTAGATATGATCAGCACACAATTTAATTTTCAGTGATTGATGTTTCTCGTGCCCAGAACTAAGAACAAACTCTTGCGAAATTAAAAACTTTCAGAGGTTTAATCTCAGAAATTCTTCAGAACTTTTGTCACCAGTCCTTGTCCCTCACACTGTGCTTTAAAATCAGTGATGTGTTGAATTCTCTAAGAAAATCAACACAATTTTCTGTGCCTCAGACATTTCCAGGACCAGGCCTCTCGCTGCCTTCTGCAGATCCTTCCCCAATCTGATAAACACGGCAAACATGGAAAAAAAAAATCATCCCAACTTTTTAAATTGTCATCTGAGAAAGAGTAAAAACATAATTTATACCTCGAGCAAAGTATCAGCTTTTTTATCATCTGCACCTGTAAATACCAACTTACAGGTTAAAACAAAAATATTTACAGACAAATAACTGAAGGAAAAAGGCTTGAAAAAGAGTAAGAAATCAAAACATACACTGGTTATAAACGTTACTAATAATGTCAGCTATGGCAAGGATTCCGTTTCATCCATGTTTTCTTTGTAACCAAATTTTGCCTCCCTTTTCAGAGGTATTCATAGGAATTTTCAAAGAAACTCTCATCACCTGCCTCGCCACACGTGACTGTCCTTCCGCTGTAGCTGCAATCTTGAATTTCTCAGTTTCCAGTTGTGCCAGCAGGAATTCTGGTGAGGTTTTCTTGTTTCCTGTTTGTACTTTGTCACCAACATGTTGTAAAGAAAATCTATAGAGTCTTTGAGCTGTGAAATCTAGGTAGAAAAGTTTCATTTTTGACCTTTCATCTAGTTAAAAAAATTCAGTATAAAAAAAAAAAAAATTCTCCTCTGATATTTCACCAGTCCCCAAAGGTTTTTACCTTCTCTTCTTACACACTTTTATGACAGTAAAGATCTTTCAAAGTTTTTAGCTCTTCAATTAGAGTTTTGTTCTGATTTTCCAGGACTGCCACTCGATTTTCCAAACATTTCACATACTCCTTCTTCTTCCTACGGCATTCCCGGGCAGCTTCTCTGCAACAGACAAGCAGAGTTATTTTAGATGTGAGATCTATTTTCTGAACGTCACAATACTGACCAACACGAGAGAGCTGGAACTGCAGTGAGGAACAAAACAAAGCTGAAACTGCCCGAGGAGAGCAGGAAATGCAGCAGGATCTGGTAACACACATGGCAGCCAATTTGCACAGGAAACCCAATTTTGGTTTCTCCACACTGAGACTCAAGGGAGCATGTCCGGGTCACGATTTCCCATGTTTGGGTCACAATCTCCCACAAGCCCAGGTGTGCTCAGGTGGGGAAGGAGGCCAAGGGCACCTGGGCTGTACCAGCCATGGTGTGGCACAGGACCAGGGCAGGGATTGTCCCCCTGTGCTGGACACTGTTGAGGCCCCTCCAGTTCTGGACCCTCAGTGCAAGCGAAATATGGATGGGCTGGAGCATACCCAGAGCCAGGAAAGGAGCTAGGGAAGGGGCTGGAGCAGCAGGAGAAGGGTCTGGAGAACTCCTGAGGAAGCTGGGGGGGCTCAGCCTGGAGAAAACGAGGCTCAGAGGGGACCTTGTCCCTCTCCACAACTCCCTGACAAGGAGGGGCAGCTGGGGGGAGTCGGGCTCTGCTCCCAGGGAACAGGGACCAGACAAGAGGAAATGGCCTCAAGCTGTGCCAGGGGAGGTTCAGGTTGGACATTGGGAGGAATTTCTCCATGGAAAAGGTGGTCAGGCATTGAAAAGGGCTGCCCAGGGAGGTGGTGGAGTCCCCATCCCTGGAGGTGTCACTCAGTGCTGGACTGGACGTGGCACTCTGTGATCTGTCCCAGGTTGGACTTTAAGATCCTGGAAGTTTTTTCCAACTTCAGTGATTCTACGATCTCAGCACGTTAAACTCGCCAACCCGAGCAGCTCAGGTGCACTCATGTACCTGTTCTTCATCAGCCTGATCTCTCGTTTCAGCTGTGGGTCATCCGTCTTGCTCGTCTGCGACGTCAGAGTGACGGGGGACGTCATCACCACGGTCTGGGGCAGGGAGGAGGTGGTGGGCGTGGTGCGGATCTGGTACGTCTGCATGTCTCCAGAGGCAGCTGGGGGACACAAACGGGGCAGCATTAGCAGGTGACACTCACCGTAACAGGGGTGTAACCATGTCCCCAGGGGATACTCACTCTGCACCACCACCTGGTTGCTGGGCACCAGGATCTGCTGCCCATCCGAGGTCTGGGCGTACTGCAGGATGGTGGTCCCGGGCTGGGAGCCGCCGGCGTTGGCCATGGTCAGTGTCTGAAGCCCCTGCACCCCGTCTGCCCCCGGCCCTGCCAGCTGCAGCCCGTTGGCTGCGATGGCAACTGTGAGGGAAGGCACACGGACAAGAGGATTTGTAGCTGTACAGTATAAAATACAGGTAAATCACAGCATCCTGGAATGGGCTGGGTTGGGAGGGACCTTAAAGACTATCCAGTCCCACCCCTTGCCATGGGCAGGGACACCTCCCACTACCCCCAGGTTGCTCCAAGCCACATCCAGCCTGGCCTTGGACACTTCCAGGGATCCAGGGGCAGCCCCAGCTTCTCTGGGCACCCTGTGCCAGGGCCTGCCCACCCTCACAGGATGGAGGGGAGCAGGTGTGAAGCACCACGAACACGAAGTGGTAACATCAAAGGAACAAATCCTAATTTTTTGTACCTCTCTGATACCACAGGAGCCTTTTAGTGTGGCCCATGATACATATATATATATATATGTATATATATATAGGTGTCTTCACTGACATTTTGGGTTAAATCCAGCAAAGAACACTGCTGCATGCTTCATACCAACACCCTTCTGTGTCTTAATGTGCAAAAATTAAAATGACAAAGCACTGAGTTTATCTGAAGTCGGTAGATACCAGTTACTTCTATGTACTAACTTTACTGACTACTAGACAATAACCAACTTTTGTCCTTCATCTTACTCAAACATTTAACAAAATCTGTATTTTGAGGCAAGTTGAATAAAAACTGTGATGATATTTTGGGTAACGTACTGTACTGTCCAGTGCTTGTCTGGTAGATGGGCGTGGGAACGGACATGGAGGTGACAGTGGAGACCCCAGGACTTTCCTCATCTCCTTTTCTATCCCTTGTGTCTTCAGAGGAAAGATCTTTCAAAATTTTTCTGTGAAAAAAGGAGTTTGACATTTGACTATAATCCTCACTTCAGTAAAATGATACAACTGAGTAAAATTAGAGCTGGTGAACATTTTGCCCTGTAAAAAATCCTGCTGAGGCCAATCTCCAGTTAGTGGAGTCAAAGTTTCCTCGCAGCAATGATGGCTCAGGATGTTCAGTGCATGAACAGATTCACTGCGCTTTTCAAGGGAAAGGAAACAACCTGGAGGGCAGCAGAATATTGAAGACCATGGGAAGAGGCTGTTGTTTTGGTTTCAAATAAAAACACCAAGTGCATCACACCCTGTACCTGTATGATGGACGACGAGCCAAGATGCCTCGAGCCTTCTGTGAGGAGCCAATGCTGTCTGAGGAGTCCTGAGAATCCTCACTCTCAGACAAGGAAGATACCTGGTGAGAAAGGGGACAGGAACGCCAGTGATGTACAGGACAAACACAGGAAGCACCTGAAATCTTTTATGTAGAAGAGGAGTAGTGAGGTTTGTTGGTGAGAATGTAAAAGTCCAATGAAAATAGTATTTAAGGCAGCAGCATATCAGGGAGTAAATATGCAAAGTACTATCTACAATTTCCTTTATTCCACTGTGTGCTCATCCAGTTCAAAGTGTTATTTTGTCTCTGAAGCTCCTTATTAGCGAACAAAACATTTATTTGTTCTAATCCGTGTGCCAGTAACAGAGTCCAGAGGAATGCACAGAGCTCTGGGAAAAGCCTCTCACTGAACTGCAGAGACAGAGCAGCCTATGATCAGCAGGGAAAAAAACCTGCTCCTGTTGTACTTCCCCCCCCCCCAACAAGGCCACAATGTTCATAAATTACAGAAAAGGACTGAATCCAGTCAGTGGGGACTGTGCAACCAGGGGGAAGGAAAAGGAAAGAGACTAACGGAGACACGAGCACCAACAAGCAGCCAATGCAGATGCTTGACTGCTTTCAGCAGTGACACGTGTTCTCCTCTCCCTGCTCTGATGTTACAGCAGTGACAGCTGACAATCCCTTCCAGGTTTGCTTCTCATGGCTTATCAGTTTTGGGTGGTATGAAGAGAGGAGTGTGGGACAAGGATCAGGGACAAATTCCTGGGTTTTAGGGCAGCTCCTCCCTCACCCGGCTGCCAGGGCAGTGGTTTCCCAGTGGAATTCCAGGTCCCCAGGGGCTCTGCAACAGGGACTGAGTGGAGCAGGAACGGATTCATTGGAACTCCCTGGGTACCTCTTACAAAAATCACATGGCAAGTGAGAAAGAGACACAAGCAGAGACTTGGGTACCACCGAAAGGGAGTTACAGCATGAGAGAGCACCCAGCAGCTCATTCCCCTTCATGCAGCTCCACCTTTCCCAAACACTCATTTTAATCCACTACTGAATTATTCTGTTATTCCCCACTCCCCTCCTTTGGGTGTCAGACCCCACCTGACTGTCTGCCAAGGCACCAACTGCAGAGCTGTGGACTGGATTTTCTAATAAAAGGAGGCAACATCACATGGTTTCATGTCGACTCCAAAGGTGACTTCCCACGAGGAATAATTTCAAGCCCAAATGAGGGATGTTGTATCCCACAGGACTGTCTTTGGATTGCTCACTGTCTCTTACAGCAGGGCACAAAGGCAGCTGAGTCAGAGAAGCCTCTGCATATCTTTTCACATCTTCTCACCTACCTAACTGCAGATTTGGGGTACTTAAAGCCATTCTGGAGTTACCTGCACGGTTTGCACCTGAGGAGAGTGGATCACAGAGGAGGACTGAGCTGTCTGAATGACTCCCTGGACCTGGACTTGCTCTCCAGGAAGCTGAACGACTGTGAGGGGAGCAGAACCTCTGAGAGACATCTACAACAGACCAAAAACCATCAGTAAAACCTTTGTGCCACAGGACTCAGGAAGTGCAACACGTGTAGGAAAACTGCTGGAGAACCGGCATTAGCAGCTCATTTTAATTCTAATTAAGTCACAAAAGTACCTTTAAAGATGCACATTTTTGAGACATTTGCATATGAAAAAGGCTGAAACAGTTTGTTATTTCCTTTGGTTGGAGAAAAATCAAATGTGGCATTATGTCACATAATCAAATATGTGGTATTATGTAACATATTAAAAACATGAAAATACTTCAACTTCCTAGAGGGTTTGTAGTTCTGATGTTGAATTCGCGTGAATCTTTGCACTTTAATTCAATTTATATTGTTCACATTTCTGTATGTTCACAAAACAAAAATAATTCAAGTTATACATGTAGCTCGTAAGTAAATAACCACTTTCCTCATCAAATTTCTTCACTACTTTTATTAATCTGAAATACATGAGAAGATGAAGGGATCATTAAAATACACACACACAGCTGAATTTCCATTTAATGCTACTTTTGTATCGTAACTCGCAATATTAAGGGACAATCAGAACTTTATATAAAAACAAAACAGGAAACCAGCCTGGAAACAAACCCCAGGACACCTGCTGATATTCTCTCCTCTCCTTTATCTAAATTTTGCATCAAAATCCCAACTGCCTCCACAGGATAAACAGTGGATGAGCTGCAAAACATTGCTTTTTCCCAGGAAAACCCTCCTGGAAGGATTCACTCTTTCACCAGTTCTAAGGGATTCAGGTTAAAGCTCTGACAGGGATGGTAGAGGAAGAATCTCAAATTTTCAACTTCATATGGTTTATTATATTAAATATGTTCATGTTGGGCTAAAATCCAAGTGTTTCCATGGTGCTGAGTACCCAGGATTGCTGCTACTACAAAAGGAGCTGGAATTGCTTTTTCTAAGGAAAAAATGAAACCAGGCCCTCATTTTATTCCTGAGCAGCTCCTGTGGTCGACTAACCCCAAATCTGGGCTGCATTTCTGCATTGTACAAACACAAAAATTAGCTTTTTAACATTTTAAAATTAATTTTATGTCGTCCACCATCAAACAAACACATTTTTCTTAGCCTCTTTCTGTTTTTACTTCTCCATGTGCTTCTAAGAATGGATCTGTCGTTTGTAGCATATAAAAATGGGCTCCGAACTCCCTGAAATGTTTGCTGAGATCCAGCCCAGGCTTTACCTGTTGAGCAATATGAGAGAGCTGAGCTGCCTGGAGGGTTGTACCTTGTACGGCTGAGGGCTGGGACGTAACAGAGCTGCTGCTGCCGCCCTTGTGCACCTCTTCCATCATCAGCTACGAGAAAACCAGTTAAATCCAGTTAGTAATGAATTTGGACAGCAGACAGGTGCCCAGTTCCACCAGTGTTTTATAACCTCAGTGCCTGGTTATTTCGGTCTCATTTGGACATGTTTAACAAGCTCTTTGCCCTCCAATGTCACCATTATTAAGGCGCAGCCCAGATTTTGTCACTTCCCATCAACACCCTGAGTCCTTCTGTGCCTCCTCAAGGGGACACGTGGGGAGGGACACGGTGGGACCTCGCTCTGCTCATCCCTGTGGCTTTGGGCAGGTGAAGCCCCACACCTGGGGTCACCTCCCGAGGCCTGGGAACAGCAGGAGCCCCAGTCGGGAATAGGAACAGGTTTGGTCCGTGCTGGAAAGGACACAGGGAATCATGGATTGGTTTGGGTTGGGAGGGACCTTAAAGATCATCCAGTCCCATCCCCTGCCACGTGCAGGGACACCTTCCACTATCCCAAGTTGCTACAAGCCCCGTCCAACCTGGCCTGGGACACTTCCAGGGATCCAGGGGCAGCCATGGCTTCTCTGGGTAGCCTGTGCCAGGGCCTCATCATCCTATTATAATCCCATTAATATCCAATTCCTAATATCTCATCTAATCTTGCTCTCTTTCAGTTTGAAAGAAGATCCAGGAAGAAAATCAAGATTCTTTATACTAAAGAATATCTTTCTCTAAGTAAGATAATTTCCAAAAATATTTTAGCCAAGCCACCAGCCAAACCTATTTTAAACTATCTGAAGGTGTATAAAAACAAACCAGGGACTCAAATCAAAGTGAAGAGAACACAGTTTTGAATTTTAAGCCCTGCCAGAGTCACTCTGTCTTGATGTAATGCAGTCAGCAACACTTCTCTCATGTCTAAGATTTTATATTTAACTGTTCAACGTCTTGCCAGCATCCCCCCTCGGATTCTGGGGGATTCAGGGATGCACAAATGCAGGTTTCAGCTGGGGGGAGTGGGCGGAGCAGCCTGGAGCATTAAAAGCTGATGGGTGAGTGTTAAACATTTTGTCACAGAAGGTTTGAAAGTGTTGAAAGGACAGTTGCTATGAGACTGGAAATTACATTTCTTTCTGTGGAAATGTGAGTCATTGATTTTTCCCTGCTGAGCCGAACCACAGCACCCAGCCCAATGAACGCTCCGAGGGGGAAGAGTCAACCAAGAGCAGAGTCCTGCTCCTGCACCCTCACTGCTCTGAGGAGTCCCGCTGCAGGACTCCCCAAATAAGTCTCTAAATCAGGGCTTTGTAGGGAGAAAACTGGTGGTTGGGTGATACAAGAAACCATGACTGATGGAGCAGCTCTGCTGTGAGGAAAGGCTGGAAGAACTGGGATTGTTCAGCCTGGAAAAGAGAAGCTTCAGGGTAACCTAATTGTGCCTTTCCAGTACCTGAAGGAGCTGCAGGAAAGATGAAGAGAGACCATTTACAAGGGCCTGGAGTGACAAGAAAAGGGGAAACGGCTTCACACTGCCAGAGGGCTGGGTTAGATGGGATATTGGGAAGGAATTCCTCCCTGTGAGGGTGGGGAGGCCCTGGCACAGGGTGCCCAGAGAAGCTGGGGCTGCCCCTGGATCCCTGGAAGTGTCCAAGGCCAGGCTGGACGGGGCTTGGAGCAACCTGGGATAGGGGAAGGTGTCCCTGCCACAGCAGGGGGTGGAATGAGATTTCTTTAAGGTCTCTTCCAACCCAAACCAATCCACGACCCCGTGTGTCCTTTACAGCACAGACCAAACCTTCCCCAGCAAATGATGCAGCTTCCCACCATCCTCATGGCTGCAAACATCGACCGCTTCAAGATTATGAGCAGAATTAATGACAAACGCGCAGTGGACACAACTTTGTCTGTCCTCAAATGCAGTTTTAGCTTTTATAAAGGAAAATCCACATTTTGCACCCTGCAAAGTGTCCCAGGTAACCAGGGCCCCTCAAACCGAAATCCAGGCAGCAGCAAAAATGACAATAAATTTCCAGTGCTACAGAAACCCCCATTCATTTCTGTAGTGCTAAACCACAGCCTGCCCTCCCTGCTCTCTGCTATTAGTTTCTCTGCCTTACTGTCCCCATGAAAGACTCAAAACAGCCTGCAAGAAACAGTGAAACCAATAAAACCACCCAAAATAAACACCTCAGGGAGAAAGCACAGAGGGTTTTGCTGATCTTTCTCTAAGTGGTATGAAGTTCTGCTTACAGGAATAAAAGATAAAGTTTTTTCCATTAGAAATATGAGTTCTGAGTTTAACTTATCTCTGCTTGCTCTGGAATATTTAATTATTCATCCAACATCAACCAATAAAAAGATTTAGCAAGGATTGCAACAAGACAGAAATTCCTCCTGCACCTCACACCCTCTGGGGATGTGAGTGTCACAGAAGACTCACATGCCTTTAAGTTTACTTAGCTGGAAAACCAGGAATTTCCCCCTGGAATGGCCTCCTGTGAGCACCCGAGACAGAGACTGGCATCTACGTGTCTGAAGAGAGAAGTTCTAAGGAAAAACCTCAACTTGCAGGTCTCAAACTCTGACAAGAAGCACCAAAAAGGATAATAATGCCTGAGCGCAGCCACCCCCTGGGTAAAACTGCTCTGACAGCTGAATTTAATTTATTTAGCTGAGAGGAGGTGCTCTGCTTGGGGTGAAGGAAGAATTTTGCTGTCACAGAGCAGTGACAGGAGGAGCAACACCCAAGGCTTTATTGTCCAGAGAATGATTATTGTCCCAATCTGTACAAACACCACTTTCTTATAACCAGACAGGTAAGGGTGACAATTTTCACAGTAAACCCGAAGTCTCCATGCAGCTCCACCTCAAAAGTCATTTAACTGAAAGGATTTTGCAGCAGCAGCTCATGAAATTTGCTTTAAGGACTCCTAAAATTCTGGGCATCGCCTCCCTCCAGCCAAGGAAACTCATCCCACTTCAAACCTGAGCCTCAAACCCACCTTCCTTTCAAACATAAACAGGAAAGTCACGGTTCATGAGGGCACGTTTCATTTCTCACCCCAAAGTTCACAGACACCCTCCAAATGCCACGGGCCTCAGTTTGCATGAACCACCATGCAAACCCACCAGAAACACCTGACATGCCCAAGGAGCGTTAATTAAAAAAGAAAACCTATTCCCACAACTTCTACTAATTCCCTGATTCTGTAAATTCCCTAAAATGCTACAGAGAGCACCAGAGGAAGAAACCAAGTTCTGTCTTGCCCTTTCAAATTAAGTAGAGGAAGGGTCTGAATGGTGTTTCATCACTGAAATATTGTAAGAGCCAATTGATTATGTTTTTTATAAAGTCAGAAATCAAGGAATATTGGACACAATTTTATTCTCAAATAGCGACAGGAGTCAAATTCTGACATTTATAAATTGTACAAAGGGATTTCAAAACATTTTCTTAAATGTTACTTAAGTAATCAGGGGGACTCTGGGGTCCTCAAAATCAGCTGCTTTAAGCAGTGAAAACATTATTTACCTAATTTTGCAGTTAAGACACTTGGAGAAAATTTGTTCACCCACAAAACTGACAGAACTTCATTTCCCCCCTCCCTCAGACATCAGTAAAAGACAGAGCAAAGGGCAGCGCATCCCACCAGATGTGCCAGAAAGCAAGTGAGCAATCTCGAGTCAACGTGCCCAGTCACTGCTCCAGATTCCATTCCACAAACACACAAAGTTATTCCTTAAAACTCCAGGAGCACTTTCCTCATGGGTTTTCTCCCACTCCCCCCTGCCCAGCACCAGCCTGTACAGGAACATCCCCTGACGGGAGCTTCAGAAACAAACGCTGCAGCCTAAAAATGTCAATATTCTATCCGCATCAGGGATCTGATGGTTGTGAGAGAAAAATAGCCCAGAGATCATTTATATCCCGCCGCCATGGATCCAACCCGATCTTCACTGAGCACTGGAAGCCGATGCTCAGACACGGGTCTGGGGCAAAATTCACAGAAGACAGGTAACGACGCCCATTAACGGCGGTTTAGTTAGCGATAAAGCTGAGTTTGTCACCGGGCAGGGCTCGGGGACGCGGCCACCGCTGGCCGGGACCGGCTGGAGCCGCGGGGCCCCCCGTCACCCCCAGACCACCTTTCCCCCCATCCCCGGGGCGAGCGGGCCCGGGGGGA
>VZTE01005091.1:297170-358834 GCA_013397775.1 Eulacestoma nigropectus | reverse complement strand
GCGCCGCTCCCGGGCACGGCGCGGGAACAGCGCCGCCGCCGGCGGGGGAAGCGGCGCAGCGCGGGCGCGAACCCGCGCTCGGGGGTCGGGATCGCGATCGCCGCCGGGAAAATCACGATATTCCCGATATTCCCGATATTCCCGATATTCCCGATATTCCCGGCCCCCGCGCGGGGAACAGCGCGCCCAACCGTGGGCAAAGGGCAGTGCGGGCGGGTTTTACCCCGCGAACGGCACGTCCCGGCCGGGCCCGCGCTGCAGCTGCGGCTCCCGCCCGGTGATGCCGGGAACAGCTGAGCCGGCAGCGGGAATGTCGAGCAGGCACGGGGCGCTCCGGGCGGAGCAGGCGGCGAACGTGGCTGGGACGGGCCAGGGCTGTGACCGGCACCGGAGGGGAGGGACTGAGGGGTCGTAAGGAAGCCGCAGGTAACGGGTTTTGGCCCCTCTCGGGATTATTCCCCTGAAGATTTTAGGATCACAGGAAGTTTTTTTGGGATCCGGTCAGTGACCCCCCCTTCATGGGACGGTTCCTCCGCCATCACTGGGGATCACAGGAAACTCAGTGTTCCCTGTAAAGCACAAACTGCAGCCAAGCACCCTTAGGAATAGGAACCTCGCCTCTGATTTTCACAGGATCCCAGAATTCCTGAGGTTGGAAAATCCCTCCAAGACCACGGAGTCCAACCTGCTACTGATCCCCAGGAACCTTGTCACCCAGACCAGAGCGCTGAGTGCCACGTCCAGTCCTTCCTTGGACACCTCCAAACCTCTCTGGGCAGCCCCTGCCAAGGCCTGGCCGCTCTTTCCATGGGGAAATTCCTCCTGATATCCAACCTGAGCCTCCCCTGGCCCAGCCTGGGGCCGTTCCCTCTCCTCCTGTCCCTGTTCCCTGGGAGCACAGCCCGACCCCCCTGGCTGCCCCTCCTGGCAGGGAGTTGTGGAGTGAAGAGGTCCCCCCTGAGCCTCCTTTTCTCCAGGCTGAGCCCCTTTCCCAGCTCCCTCAGGAGTTCTCCAGCCCCTTCTCCTTGTGCTCCAGCCCTTCCTTGGCTCCATTCCCTGCTCTCATCCCCAGAAACTCAGATTCCCAAAGCTACGGGTACAGGACGCTGCCCAGCCTAGCTCCTTCACACCCTCAGGGCTCCAACACTTCTCCACACAACTGACAAAATATAAGATACTTAAAAGTTCTCCTTCCCTCTGCCCAGGATCAATTTTAACCCACGTTTCCTTCCTTAAAAATAAAATTCATGGAAACAGCGCTGGAAGGACTAAACAAGCAACCAGGCATCAATATTTATTAACACAAGACAAAGGAAACACAATCAATGCGTTAATGGGACACTGTCCAGCCAGGTGTTAAATTTAAAAATGTAACTAATCTAATTTTAAATAAATAAAACCTTTATACATAATTACAGAATGCCAGAGTCTGGATTGGACAATGGGAAAGAGGTTGACAGAAATAAAAGGAAAAAAAAATGCATCTAGGGCTAAAATTGATCTGGTTTTTATAACCTTATTTTAGGACAGTTAGTAGGACACAGCTGAATTGATTTAAACCAGAAATGAAGTGCAAATTGTAACAAAACAGGACAAAACTGTCCTGCTCCCACAGCGTTTGCTCAGAGAAGATTCACAAACAGTGAGACACACAAAACACTTCAGTCCAGTGGGAAGAATTCCCAGTTTTTCAGTTTCACTGCAGTTAAGATGGAACCTGAGGGGCAAGAGAAGGGAATAATGTGCCCTGTGCAACCCCAGCAGCTGCAGAGTCAAACTGGGGGGGAGAGGCTGTTTCTTTGGGAAAAGCACCCAGCCCTGCCCCTGCCCACCTGCCAGTGCCTGGAGTGAAGGATCTTGCTTTGTTCCCAAAAAATATGGAAAGATCATCCCCAGCTACAGAGGAAGGGATGGAAGGGGTGGAATGATCTGTGGAAGGCTCACGGCAAGTCCCGAGCAGAGCTGGAGGTGGAATCTGGGGATTCCAGAGTCCCAGCTCCATCCTTCCTCCTCTCCAGCACTGTGCCAAAACATGGACAAAGCATTCAGGGAAGCCAAACTGACCAGCTTCTCCTTGTCCCTGGAAGGTTCTCTCATTCCAGGGGCAGGGCTGTATCCTGCAGTTCTCCAGCACAGAGAAATGGAACGTGCTGGAAGATTTGGAGCACACAGGAAACTTGCAAGATAAAACCTCAAGCCATAGGAAGCTATCAGTACCTATCCAAACAAAAAATAAGGAAAAAAAAAAAAAAAAAAAAATCAATCCAGTCACATTCAAAAATGCCATTTCAGGAATTCCATCTGCCACATTTGATGGAATTCATACACGCATTGTTTTACTTGTGAAAAATCACGAATAAAAATAAAAGACAATCCTGGAAATGGACTTAAAATCCACTTCAGTGGACAAAAAGTGTTTGTTGAAACAATTTATCTAAAGCTTTGAGTAAAGAAAAAGGTTCAAGACCACCACAGTTTTCCCTGGAAAGGTCACACTGGAGTGAAGCTGTTTGGCCAGGCCTGGGCTGTGCAGGAAACACAAAAATGGTGACAAAGAACATGGAATAACAGGAATTTTCTGGCTGAAAAGGGAGAACAACCTTTGTGCACTTTACACCCGAAATAAGCTGCAGGACCAACTGTTTTAGGCACAGTTTCACCTGCCATTGTCTCCACTTTGTGTTCAATTTGTTAAAACTAAATATATTGAAGATTTTGTGCATATTCTGCAGCGTTGGCTGATACTGTGAAAAACACAGAAAAGGTTCCAAAATGTGCCCCTGAAACCCGAAGTGTTTGCAAAGAACCTTAAGTCCAGGCCTGCCACAAAACTTCCAGTTCCTATTCCCCCACCAAATATTTTTCAAAAATATCATTTGAGACTTCTTATCTGAGTTTTAAAGCTCCTGTTTGCAGTGAGGAACTACCAGGATGCAGCAGGAGCTTTTCAAGGACACAGCTGGGGTTTGCTCGTGGATCCACTGGATTCTGCTCCAGTAACTGCCACAGGATCTTCCAAGTCCACACCATAAACCTTTTAAAAACGGCCTAAAAACTTTGCGTGAGGTAATCTGGAACATTTGAAAAGTTTATATTTACACTGTATACCACATCTGACTCAAAAAACCCTGTTGCAGGACCTGGTAGCAGCTCCCAAGGCTTCCAAAATCATATATTAGCACCCAGAGAAATGTAACTGTTGTTAAAAGATGAAGAATTTAAAAAAAAAAAAAAAGGTAATTTTGAGTCAAAGCTCAACCACCAGCTCTCCCCCCAGCCCGTGTGGATCTGCTTCCCAGCAGGAAGAGCTTGCACCTGCTGCTTTAAGGCTTCTCTTTCTTCCCATTCCCTAAGGCTGGAGCTGACACAGGATGTGGAAGGCTGGGATAGCAATGTTCCCAACGTTATTTAACAATGTCTTTGCCAGAATTAGTCTCCTCCTGTGAAAGAAAAATTGCGTCCGACTTAAACCTGGAATTCTCCTGCTCTTTCCGGGAATGCTCTGAGGAAAGCTGGGCTGTTGGCTCCCAGTTTCCACGAAAGCCTATTTACAGCAGTTCTTGCTCTGTCTACAGGGAGCTGAAGGAATCCCAACTGAATGGCACAGGGAGGGAATTTACCTGTGTGTCAACCTGAGGAATGTTTTTCCTTTCCACACCTGGTGCCACAGGATGAGGCAGGGGCTGTCCCTCAGTTCCTTTTGGGACTTGCACTGCCATTTCTACCCAAATTCCATGCTGAATTCAGCCTCTGGGAGAAAGATGTACCTTAAAACCAAAGGGTTCTACAAACTTCTGGCCAGAATGAAGATACAAATGAAATCAGAAACCTGGGGAAGGTGGGAGCATCTCACATTGTGTCTAAGCCAATGCCAGGATGCTGAGGACCACAAAAGTCACCTGTCCTTAAAAACATCAACCTTCAGCTGTCCTCACTAGCCAAGTTAATTTGCTATCTAAGTGAATTATGTATAATAATATTTACATATTTAAAATATAGGCAAAATTCTTTTTAAATTCCAGAAATCTCTATATGAATAAGTAACTCTGATTCTGTAAGTTATTGATTTGGTCATGGCACAATTGTCAATAAGTTGTGTGATCCCGTGGTACGAACAGCTCCAGATGCAAAGGAGATCATGGAGTAGGGAACTGCAGAACTCTGATGACCCTTTTCTTAATAGTTTATTATCTTAACTAAATAAACCCTCCCCTTATAGAATCCTAACCCAGGATTAGATAAAAATACAAATATGTACAACGGATGAAAAAGTAACACTACTGTAAAGGCCTTGGGGATTTCGTAGCTCACACACTTTCCCACTTTGCAGTTCTCTAAAGCTCATGGTTCAGTAAACGGTTACAAACGTTTGCTGTTGCTTCCCACATTTCCTTCTCCCCACTGGGACCGAAACCCCCGGGACGGGAGGGAGGGAATGTGGCAGCAACCTCAAACTTTAGATCAAGTATTAGTAATTTTCACCAGCTTCACTTCCATAACCACCCTCATCACTCCGTGGTCCCGCAGTTCTGCCCATCACATGTTGTAGGCCACGTAAATGGGGTCCAGCTGATCCGCCAGGAAACTGTCCCGGAGGTGCATCCGTTGTTTCTCGCCTCGGGAATTGATGGGAATAACTCCAGGATCCACTACCACCACCACACCCACGATCAAGTAATGCTCCTCCAGGACCACGTTGGTAACCAGAGGAACCAAATCCAGAGCCTCCTGCTCACAGCCACACAGCTCCACCACCACCACCAGCAGGTTGGTCCAGGTGAACACGGCACTGAAATGACAAAGGAAAAACAACACAAAACCCAGTTATTGCCACAGAGATCCAAAGCTTCCAGTTCTTTATCCTTAGATGGAGGTTCCCACCTGCTCTGGGCTGCATTTCCAACCTAACTCCAACACGGCTTGGTCCTGATGTGACAATAATCAGACCTGTCTCAGCACTACCTGTGTGACACAGGAACCCAACTCAGAAATGGCTCTTTACACCCCAGAGAAGGAAATCAGAATTTCTGTGTTGAACTAAGGCTTGTGAGAAAACACTCAGTCTGTTCTCATCTGCAGATGGGAAATTGCGTGCATGACTCGCTGATGGCAACACAAAAACCCCTGAATTTCCCTATTTTTTTTGTCAGATAAAACCCTGCATCTTTGGCTAAACTGCTACATTTCAGGTGGGCTAGGATGACTCCACTCCTCAGGACTGTTTTACCATTCAGCAATGCTCCTGTGGGTTCGGGACACGGAGGTCTCGATGTCGATGGGGTGGTACCGCAGCCCCCGCAGCTCCAAAGTCTCATCCAGTGCTCCCACAACGTACAGGGCATCGTGGCGCTCTGGGGAGAGAGGAGAGGAGGTGTAATAAAAGGAATTTTGATAAAACAAATTGTCTCTTGTATAACCTAAAGATTCCCAGAATGGTTTGCATTGGAAGGGACCTTAACGACCATCCATTCCCACCCCTGCCATGGGCAGGGACACCTTCCACTATCCCAGGTTGCTCCAAGCCCCGTCCAGCCTGGCCTTGAACACTTCCAGGGATCCAGGGGCAGCCCCAGCTTCTCTGGGCACCCTGTGCCAGGGCCTCAGCACCCTCCCAGGGAGAAATTCCTTCCCAATATCCCCTCTAACCCTGCCCTCTGGCAGTTTGAAGCCATTGCCTCTTGTCCTGGCACTCCAGGCCCTTGTAAATGGTCTCTCTCCACCTGTCCTGCAGCTCCTTCAGGCACTGGACGGCCACAATGAGATCACCCAAAGCTTCTCTTCTGCAGCCTGGGGGCAGCTCTGCAGGTGGGGTCTCACCTGAGCAGGGCAGAGGAGCAGCCATCCCTCCCCTGCTGCCCGTGCTGGGGGCTCAGCCCAGGCTCAGAGGCTTCCTGGGGCATGTCCAGCTCTCCCCCACCAGCACCTAAAACCCTTCTCGCCAGGGCTGCTCCCTCCGCTCTCATCCTCAGCCTGAATCAACACCGGGGGCTGCCCCAACCCTTGGTTAAACCACGTGAGATTCCCACGGGAACGTCCAGGCTGCCCCGGTCCCCGCCAGGTGTGTCCAGCCCCACCTCCGCTGGCCGCCGTGAGCTCCGTGCGCCGCACGAAGCCCAGGTACCCCGTGCGAGCCCAGAGCGTCTGCGCCGCGTCCCCGAAGCTCAGGCGGGTGTTGAAGTGATCGGCCTGAAGGGTCTCGTTGTCGTAGATGGTGTAGTAGCCACTGGCTGTGTGGGGACTGTTCACCCAAATCTGTGCAGGGAGAGGGAAAAGGGTCACACCCCGACACTGCCCACCCGGAGCATCTGCCCAGTGGCAACGTGAGGCGGGTAAAGGAACTGTAACAAGAAGGTTCTGGTTTTATCTGTGATTTTTCGGATCAAGAAAAAGGATCTTCATTCAGCTCAAACTTTCAAATATCCTGTAGGATCTCAAAAATGCATCTCGAGATCTGCTCTTGCAGTAACTATAACTGAGGATTCACCGAGTAAATAAACTGCGGATTTTTAACATGTCAAGTCCAAAATTGGATAATAATCCATCAACACAGATCAATATACTGGTGTGAAATCAAGATAAGGAAAGCCAAATGTAAATTATACTATTTGGGAGCCAGTTTGCAAGATTTAGGGTGGAACAAGCTTCTTTTCAAGTGGGGTTTTCTTTAAACTTGACAGTGAAATAACACCCAAATTCTGAACGCTCCAGCAATAATTCATCTTAAAAAGGCCTGTATCACAGCTCCAAACTGTCCCCCAGCAGAGGAAAGCCCAAGGAGCAGCAGGAAAAGGTCCCCAAGGAGCAAAACCTGCACTTACCTCCCCAAGGTGAGAATCTCCCAGAGGCCCTTTTGTCTCTGGATTGACAATGACCACTTTGACTCCAGGCAGAATCTAAAAAACACAAGAAGGAATGTGCAATCCCTGTTGGATTATCTTCAGCACAAAAACCCACACAGGCTGTTCATTCAGGGCAGGATTTCACCCACGGAGATCACAAACAGGGATAAAACAGGCCAGGACAGGTACAGCAAGGCAAGAGCAGGGTATGGATGTATTCCATGGGTCCAGGGCCACACAGGTGAGATATTCTGGGCCTGTACGTGTTGCTAGACCTTGATTTTGAAGAATTCAGTTAAAAAACTACTGGGAAACCTCCTTCTGTTAAGCCATGAGGGAGTAAGAGCTACAGTAAATCCCAAATACAGGCTGATTTCAAGGATACCAGAGCCCACACTTCTGATATGGTTCCTTTACTGCAAACACGACCAATTCTCCCAATAGTTCCAGCAAAACACACTCCTAAATCAACGGGTGATTCCTTATAAATCAAACTGACTTTGCAGAGGGACAGTGTAACCAAGGGCCACCCCCTCCCCTGCCACAGGACTGTCCTTCCCAGCCACAGCACAAGGGCTGTGGGAAGTGGAGAGACACGGAATTACCTTCCCAGACTCGGAAAGCAGCAGGCTCTGTGGAGCTCCTCGTTCCACCAGACGGACTCTGAAGGTAAAGAAAACATTGTCAGGGAAAAAAAGAGCTGAAGTCTCCGGAGCGGTGTGAAAACTCAGCACCACTCCAGGGTTTTGTATCGTTAATAAATTGGTTTAAGTGAACTTACAGTACCTGTCATGTCTCAAGGATTTCAGGTCTACATACACCGTGGTGGGATCGGGCCCGGATGTTCCCTGAGGAGTTAATATTTGAAAACCATTGATGTATTTAGAGCAGTCCAGGTAACTTCTGCCTGAGCTCAGAAACATTTCCAGGGGTTTCTTACAGCAGAATTCCTACTCATATTCCCCCACCTTTGCAGCTGCACTAAGGGAAACCCTTCAGTAAGTAGGTGACTTTCTGGAACACCTGTGTGGGAAGGAGCCTTGAGGGAGGTGGGAGACACCCCAAGCCCTCTCAGCCACCAGCCTGGAGCAACCAGGCGCTGTTTATGTGGAAATAAACAGCTCTAATTCATGTTTCACTTGTTTTGAGCATCTGTGATACGATTTGGCAGCTGAAAATGAGAGAAGCTGCTTAAATCTTGTGCCAGCTGTTCTCTACAGGGCAGATGTTGGGCTTCAGAAGCGTGTGCAGATGGGGAGCGTGGAATACAACCGAGCCTGGAATCTGGAGTCTGGTGCCAGTGACAACAAAGGGCCCTGGGAAGCCTTACCTGTAAACAGATGGCCACGTTAACCCGCGAGCCAAAGGTGGTGCTCACGGCTCGGGACGACAGCCCGATGTCCTTGAAGAGTTTGGAGAAGGAATGAGTGAGGGAAACCCGCGGCCGTTCCTCTGCTACCACCACGCAGGTCCGCACACAGGACAGGTTAATGCCTCGGGCCTGCAGACAACACACGAGGCAAAGGGCTGCAGGTGTTCATCTGTCCCCTCTCAAGAAGTGGCATTTGCTTCTTATCCCTTGAAATTACTCGGGAAATGCAGGACAAACCCTGTCCTTGTGTTCCAGGTTAGTTCCCCTTTTCCGGTTCTGTTTGTAACTATAAATTGTGTCTGACCAGAGCCTGGAAATGCAGCCAGAGCAAGACGTGCACTGACCGTGCTCCCTCCTCTGCCCCAGCTCTCAGCACAGCTGCCGAGATTACACCTCTGAGTCACTGCTTATACAGATGGAAACCAAACCCAGGGACAGGAAAGTCATCCACTGGGATTGCACTGACACTTCAACAATGGGACCTGAATCCATTATTATTCCTATGCTGAATGTCCTGACCAGCACCAGGCAGGAGTTCCCATGTGTTGCTCACCTGGTGACACAGCCCAGGCACCTGCAGAGCTCTGTGCCACCCAGAGAACAAGGCTGAGCCTTGATCTCACAGAGCCACTGTTCCAGGAAACCCCAGGGAAAAAGCCACCTCAGGCATGCCACGGAGCTATTTTTTTCCCTTCTCTCATCTCCAAGGAGAACACACCTCCATTGAGCAGCTCTCCTGACATGTGCTTTCCATCATGTGCTGGTCTGAGCCTCCACTGCAGACTGTTACATAAGGAATCTGCTGCAGAGCAGCGCTGGGATCCTCCCTGCTCAGGGCTGCCCTGACATTCCCTGACAGGTGCTCCCTGCACTGCCAGAGCCCCTGCTCCTTCCCAATCCTCTCCTCTCCCGGGGCTGCAGTTTTTGGAGATTTGCTTTTGGAGCACCTCTGGCCTGGAGACTTGTGCAACAGGAAAATTTGTATTTAACGATCGTATCACTTTGCTTTACTACCAGAGTTTCCTCAATTTATGTAACATAACACTCAGGAAACATTTCTTACCTTTAACATTTCAACTTGGTTTCCAAGTCCCTTTGTACACAGTTCCATGACTGAATAGGAACAGAAAGTGTCCCTTATTTTATACTGGCTGACAGTAGATAACCAGAGAAAAAGATTGGATTCCAGCTCCATAGGAGGAATTAAAATTGACTGATGTCCAGAATACACACTGTGAAGAACATTAAGGGAGAAAATATTTCAGTGAAGCTTGTAGTTATCTTTAAATTAATATTTACTGTATTTGCACATTACGTTCCTGCTAGTCCAAAGGCAGCTTGTGGGACTGCAGCTGAGGCACATTGGAGCAGCAGCATTTTAAAAATGCAACTTACTGTTACAAGAATAACAATTTATCCACACACAAACACACACTGACAGTGAAGGAAGAGAACTGGCTCAACCCCACAGAGAACAAAAACTCTCTTATTGCAACATGTAATCAAGGAAGAAAGCGAAGAGAAACATTCTGAAGCCAGGAATATTTGGCAGCACAAACACACACAATCAAGATGGGATAACATCTTGCTAATCTGCAGCAAAAGGGAACATGCTGTTGTCAGTTCCAAGACAAGCTTCCCCCTTACTGTAAATTAAGTCATTTAGTAATGTCGACACGTCTGTAATTACACCCAGAAGGACCCACTTCCCGTTTGTAACCAGCCAAGAGTTAATCTGTCCCTTTCCCCCCAAGAAAGTCCTACCTGCAAAGGCACCAGAGCACAAATCCCAGCCCGCAGTAGGGGTCCAGACAAATGGCAATCTGCCGGGAGGAGTAGAGCTCACACTGGAGCTTGATGGCCCTGCACAGGCCACTGACCGCAGCGTGGGACATCTGCAACACAGGGGACACTGCTGGAAGCCCAGGACACCACCCAGGGATTCCCCACCACGGGCAGGTGAGAGCAAAGTTTATGGAGAGGTGGTGTGAGGGCAAACTCATGGTTTGGTTCCCGAGCTTCCACAGCAGATGCAGAGACTGCAGAGCCCTGGCACCAACAGTGACACCAACAGTTAAACTTGAAGCTGCAGTTGTTTGAGTTCCACCTCAACATGAGGAAGAACTTCTTTCCACGGAGGTGGCAGAGCACTGGAACAGCTGCCCAGGGTGGCCACGGAGTCTTCCTCTCTGGAGACATTCCAAACCCACCTGGACATGTTCCTGTGTCACCTGCTACAGGTGACCCTGCCTTGGACTGGGGGATCTCCAGAGGTCCCTTCCAACCCCAACTATCCTGTGATTCCGACTCCAAACACACATGAGCATTAACAACAGCCTAAGGCTTTCCTTTTTAGTTTCTTATCCTCTTTTTTCTCACTGCATCCCTATTCTGCTCTTGGTGGAGGCCAGCAGAGCTCAGAGCTCTGCTGCTCTCCCAAGGCAGCTCTCCAGTGGGAGGCAGCAGCAGAATTCCTGATCCCACTGTGGAGACCTGTTTTCCTCCACGGCAGAACTAACTCAGTGAACTGAAGCCCACAGCTTTGTTAGAAGAAAATCAGGGTCTTTGTTTAAGCTACAAGTTGGAGGTGGAGGTCACGGGAGGCGGCTCAGAGGGTCAGGCAAAGACAAGACATGAATGACCATCTCCTAACCCGTTACTATACCTTTACTCCTGTGAGCATGCCTGTTGTGGAAACACTAAAATCTAGATATGCCAACATTTCGGGTGTGGGTGGCTTATAGATCTGGGCCGGCCGCTTCCTGGGCAAGTCATCTGTGCAAGGGAGGAACAAACGGGTTGATTTTGGTTACTCAACTGGTATTTGAAAGGAGAACACAACTTTTGAGAACGCCAGAGATGGAGGATAAAGCTTTCTATTAATTCTCTTTCCAGAAGAGACAGACTAGTGTATGGCAAGACTCTTGCCAAAGCTCCCACATAGAAAATTATTTATTCTCAGGAAAAGGGAGAAAAGACCAACTCGCCCTTGTCTTAAGCAGATTAAAGTTGTCTCCAGCAACCTCTGTTGTCACTGCAACCATTTCCCATGCACAGCTCAATACAGAAGAGTTCTCAGTGAACAAGGGCACATCTTGGATAGCTTTTGTAAATATTCAAACAAATTTTCAAGAGCCACCCAATGAAATGGGGGACAGTCGCTCTGGGAAGTCACTGGTCACCCCTCCACAGAACTTCAAGGAGCCTCTTGGCCCAGGGAGCTCACCTGTGTCGATGATGGTTGGCCAGGTTTTCACATCCACAGCACCAGCTGCCTCCCTGGACTTGAGCAGCCTCATCAAGGTCTGGGTTGTGAGGATACAGGCGGCTTTGCTGACCTGGAAAGATGAACACTCATGGAAACGAGACAAGAGCATGTCCCAGCAGCACTGCCATTGCAAGAGCTGATGTTCAGAGACTATACTATCATCACCAGCCAATTTCTTTCAGCAAACTTGAATTCCTTCCTCTGGCTTTTGCTTTCTGATCTGCTTCCCCTTCACTAAACCCCAGTGCAGCCCAGCCTGCACAGACCCTGTCAGAACCCCTAGAGCAGGTGAGGAGGTGACACAGCAAGATCCAGCTTTCTTCCCCATGGTCTCTCCTGGCTACTGGGCTTTGGAAGTGACTTAACTGCAGGTTTTGGACTTCCCCAGCAATAAGGAGCATCAAGATGAAATTCTGGGTGGCAACATCGTGTTGGTGTTCTCAGAAAGCACCTGCACTCCGTCTGTGAGGAGGTGGTTCTCTCTGGCATTTGATGAATGAGAACACTGCCCCTCAGCTCCAAGATGTGCCTCGATCCCTCTCACACAGACAGCATGAGGTTGGTCAACTGTGTGACCCCCGGAGCACGAGACTGGAGCAGCGACGCTCCGGCCACGGTCAGTGTGACTTCTGTGTCACCTCTGGAGCCCAGGACCAACCCAGCCCCACTCCACCCACGCTCCCTGTGACACACGTGTCACCCCTGGAGCCTGAGGCTCCACCCCTGTCACTCACCTCCACGATCATCCTCACTGTGGGCAGTGTTGCCACCAGGCTCTGGGCGTGGGGCGGGCGCACAGTGACAGGGACACAGCCCGAGTACAGGCAGCCGTAGAAGGCCGTGATGAGCTCGATGCCTGCAAGGACACGACAGCTGCACTGGGGGACGCTGGGGAGGGACACCCCGGGCACAGCAGGGCAGTGCTGCTCCTCCAGGCATCGCTCCCGTTGGATAAGGGGGGGGGGGACAATTCCACAGCACAGGTGGGCAACATCAGCAGCCCAGCACCAAGGGCAGCACAAGGAAGCTGAGAAAGCTCAGGATAGGGGATGGGGAAAGTAAAGGAACCCCACAGGAAAGCATGTCCATCATACAGGAAAAGAACATCCTAAGTTTCGAACAACTCAAAAGTCAGTTAGGACACACCAGTGAGCACCTCTCACTAGCACTGAGCATCTTTCCTGTATTTCCAGATCCCAGTGAGATTCCAAAGAAAGCCCAGGCTGTACTTCCCCAGTGGGACTCACTCACCAGGAGGATAAAGAAGCACCACATTGTCTCCTGCATTGAGATGGCCTTTGTCACACAGCACTGATGCGATTCTCTCAGCCTTTTTGTGCAGCTGAAGGCAGGTGGCTGTGCACACAGTGGTTCCCTTGAAAGGAGACAAAAATGCTCTAAACAGGGGTTGGCACAACACAAACTGGCTGCTGTGAAATAAACCCAAGCTTGCTGGCTAGCAGGAGGCTACAGCTATGAGTTATCTCTACCTAAAGGCTGCTGGCGTTCAGTGAGCCACGCGTCCACTACAGTATCAAAGGATAGAGATGGAGTTAGATCTGCTCTAGAAAATTCTACCTTCCAGGGAGTCAGTTCAGGTCTTCTTGCACCAGAACCTTGCCAGAATATACTCAACAGGGATACAGCATTAACTGATACAGGAACCAGTGGGACCTACAAACACGCTCAGTTTTAAAATGAAGCGTTGAACCGTGAGAGTCATTTGCTGAAGGGACCTACAGGGTCAAAGGGTCAAGTTTTAAGTTACAAATCTATGGGCAAAATCTGATACAGAGGCTAAAGAGAGGCACTGCAGAGGGCAAAAGATTTGAAAGACTCTCCAGCTGGCACTGGATAACATGTGGACCTTAAAACCCAACAACTCGGCACTGACTGTACCTTGGCATTCAATAAAAGGAAGAGTGGGTGGTCAGGAGTCGCTTGAGCTCTCCACTGCAACACTTCTGTCAGGAACTGGTGCTGGAAGAGACAGGCAGGAATTCAACACCAGCTTCTCCTTCAGTGCTTCCCACCGCTGCTCTGCACCCAGCTGGAGGGGAAACTCCTTCCCATTTTCCAGTTGTCACAAACACTGATTTACCTTTTTAACTAAATCATTGTCTTCTATTTGACCCAGATCTCTCCCAGAGGCTTGAGCGATTCGCTTCCCAGCAACCAGGTTCCCCACCATCACAGAGGCAGGGCCCACACCTGTGGAGAGACATCAGCACTTTGGGAAGGAGCAGAGCAAAGGTACAGAGAGTCTCTGTAGGATCCCACCGCTCCCGGGCATGGATGCAAGAGGAGAGGGAATGAGCCTCACTGATGGAGCTCAGCAGGCACTGCTGGTCTTTACTCATCAGGAGAGAGAATCCCAGTGAGTTCAAAGGTGGGAATCAAAATTCCTGACTAACACATGCAAAGAGAGGCCTGGAACACGTCCCAGCCACAGGGCACGAGACAGGCTCTGGTCCCCAGCAGGTGGGACAGGGAGTAGGACATGACCCCGGTTCCTGGGGCTGAGGCACTGAGCCCCAGTTTAACACCACGAAACAAAAGGGGTTCAGGTTACCTGGCTGTTTCTGCCTGGGCTTTGGCAAGTTTGTCACACAAGTGTGTGGGCACATGAGGATGTTGCAGGGGTGCAGAGAGCCCTCCAGAAAGTGCTGTTTGGTTTGGGAGATGTGGATCCCTCCCAGCGGAGTTTTTGGCAATGTGTTGGCTGGCACGAGAGCAAGGCAGTAAACACCCACTTGGTGAATGCTGTCAATTGCCTAGAGAAAGGAGAGATGGTCACTGGAGTTCCTGGCACTGCTGGACACAGTCTGCTGTTGCTGATGCACTGACATACTGCAAGGCAAATCCCCGGACTTTTAAGGTGCTGGAGGAGTGAGTCAATCACTGACATCCCATTTCACCTCTGCAGCACCAGCGAGTCCTGCAGTGAGCCTGAAGTGCTGGGTACATCCCTGCCTTTACAGCCCATTTCATAGACACTAAATCCATTTTTAAATCTTTCATGACCAAAATCCCAAAATATCCACAGCTGCCTGATGAATCACACGATTCTGATCTCGGGATTGTATCCATCTGTCTCCTCTGAACCACCACACTCTCTTCCCTCCTGCCCGCCTCAGCATTCAGGCATCTGATCCATTATTCAGAGCACCAGGTACTTCCCTGATTTTCCACCCCAGCTTGCACACTTCACTCCCTGAATGTCATTCCCGGGATGACACACATGCAGTGCAGGCAGCTCTCAAAGGAAGTACCTGCTACTCATTCTTTTAGGACCACACTCATTCAGCTGTTCTGGCCTTTCCCTGCCCACTTGGTCCCTGCTGAAAACGCATCTCCAAAGAAAAGGGTGGCTTTAAAGCCAAACTCTGAGCTCCACATGATCCAGACTAAAAGCAGAACTCCAAAGCTTGAGCATGGATCTGCTCTGCAGTTCTGAGAGGCGACTGCCAGAGCGTCTCTGCTCTCTCAGGGCCTTCATGGAATCCCAGACTGGCTGAGGAATTTCTTCCCCAGTATTTAACTTAAACTTCTCTTTCAGTTTGCAGCCACTCCCCCTTGTCCTGTCACTCCAGTTCCCTCAGGACACAACAGAACAGCTTGGACACAGCAGATGTACCCAGCTTGCGACCCTGCACAAACACCCTGCGCCAAGAGGGGTACAAAGCTTGTGATACCTCCACCCCTGGGCTCTCTCCATCCCTGGGCTCTCTCCATCCCTGGGCTCTCTTCATCAGGGCCATGCCTGTGGCCTCTGCTCTGCCCACGCCCCAAAACCAGCGCAGTTTCCCCTCGCTGTACCTGCAGCACCCGACTCATCCACTGGAAGCTGTCCTCCTCGGAGGCATCCGGCCTCTGCTCTGCCACCACCACGATCCTCTCGTCATAGAACACGGACACGGAGAACACAGCAATCCTAAGGAAAAGGGCAGAGCCACACTCCAGTTTCACTCCTTGGAAACGGGAAGCCAAGGAGAGATTAAAGACAGAACTTGTTAAAATAACCATGGGGCAAAGACAAGAGAAAAAGCATCAGAAAATTAACATTGAGTCAAAAGGAAAGACTGGGAAGTATTTAAGGGGTTAATTCCACTTTCTGATGAAATTTCCACATGGCACAGTCCCCTCTTCTCCCAACCTGCTGTCACATTCCTGTTCCAACTTCTGGCAAAGCACAAATGAAAGGAAATTTAAAGGCACCTACATGATGGTTTAAAATCTCTCACTAAGTCTCACAGACATGAGCTCCAGCCCTGCCTGAGGATCTAGAAAATTATATCCACAACTGCTAAATAAAAATCAAGTATCTTTGGACATTAATGAAACTCTTCCTTGCTGCACCAGCCAGCAGCTAACAACTAAAACTCTGCAGAGACAGAGAATTAATTTCTCCATGTGGCTGACTTATCTTGCTACTTGATTGCTTTCCCTAAAGCACAGACTTGATGAAAAGCCAGGCTGGATAGTGGGAAGGAGATCTGTGTTGGGTAAGATCAGGGCAATTACTACCTAAATCAAAAATACATTTACTTTAACTGAGCTACCCAAAGAGAAATCCAAGTACTAAAGCTTCTGTTTCACTTTATTACATGCAGCAGCTTATGGGGAGGGACAGGGTTTCTTGTGCTGACCTTCCTCTGTAAACTGTTTTTATTGACTCCACGGCCAGCCCAGTGGCCACGATGTCGTCGGCGTTGTGCCTTCGCCCGCTCACTGTCAGCAATCCGTCCATTTTCCCAACCACAAACACCAAACTGCCCTGCAAGACAAGGAGGCACCTGTGAGGAACTCACAGCGAGCTCTTCTCACACATCCTCTCGCCCCAAAAGCTTTTCTCTGAAGCACTGAAGGCTCCAAACTGCCTCACGTACAGGTCCAACAAATCCCAGCAAGCCGGAACGCACGAAGGGCACTTCCCCCACCGGAGAGCCAGAGGAGTTCACAGGGATCACCTGCAACACAAGGGAGGACGCTGGAGGCAAAGTGGCCTGAGGATGGAAAAGCCTTCCCCACCCCCAGAATTGCACTTGAAGTGAGTGAAGGGAAGAGGAGAAGGGGAGGGAACCCTCGGTACAGCCGTTGTTTTGGCAGGGTGGGAGATGTTTATGGAGGGAATTCTGAGTATCTCTAACTGCAAGGAGTTTTCCAGTGCACATTTTTAAAAAACAACATTATCACTTCAGTTACAGACCCAAGAGGTTATACAAGACCACCAGTTTTACACGGGAAATGGGGCAAGAAAGATGCATTCTGCTAGACATACCTCGAAAGTGTTCTTTGTCACCCCTGCCAGCCCATAGTACATCATTCCTCCTGCTCTGGAGCTCACACAGATTTCACCAATCTCGTCTGTTTTACAGAGCTGGGGTGGCCCATCTGGTTTCACTATACACATCATGCCTAGGACAAATCAAGCTTTGTTAAAACAGCTCCCAAACTTTGCCCCGTGTGAGAAGTGACACATTTAATCGTGACAGAATTGACTGATTCTGGTGCTGCCCCACCTCCCCCACACCGAGGCTGATATGGGAGAGAACATTGACCCGTTCTGCTCCTAAAACATCCCCAAAAAGGTCTCACACGAGCCTCCTGCCTGTCTTTACCTCCTGGCATCACATGCCCGACATCCTGGACAGTGAGAGCAGAGTTTTTATCCTCAGTGTTGACCCGAATCACACCGAAACTCAGCCCGTTCATGGACAGGATGGCTCTGCCTGGCAAAGGGGCCCCGGGGACTCCAGGCCTGGGAAGGACACAGAATCAATAAATACACTCAATCAGGCACCCGGGCTTGGTATCAGACTCAGATGGAGATGGCACAGCAAGAGAAATACGTGTGTTCAGTGTCTCTGCCTCACATAATCATTTCAAACTGTGATGGCAGCAGGGACCCCCACCCAAAGGAGCCACGTTTTCAATCCCTAAGGAGTTCCTGGGCACTGTAGCTCCTCTGCCAGCTCATTATCTCACCCCATGGCAAACCCCAGCTCCCAGGCCACATGACTTCAGGGCTGTTTCTTACAGAAGGCAGCAATGGACAGAAACAGAGTATGAGAATGTCCAAATGATCTCAAATCTCATCTCAGATTCAGAACACCTCCCAGGCTGTGGAAATCAGGAGCAGGAACAGCAGTGCTCAGGCACTCCTGAGCTGTCACACACCCCAGAAATCACTCGGATCTCAGGAGGGAGGTTTAACAGCTCAGTGCCTTGAGTACCTGAGTGCACACAGCAAATGTCAGAGGAGTTTATTACATGCTTAAATCAACTATGACCAACCCAAGTGTGAACAAAGCCTAGCCTGGATGACTCAATCTGTTACCTCCGGATTGCAACGGTCATCGCTTCGGGGGAGGTGGCACAGGGACAAATCGCCTCTGGTTTGAGCCCATGGCTCTGAAACAAGCTCAGGAAGGCATCACAGGAGGAAACAGACCCTAGGAAGAAAGAGAAGATGCCACTAGGACTTCACAGAATTTGATTTCACGCCCATCTACAGGAAGGGTCAGGACAAGGATCTGGGAAACTACAGGAGGAAGCGGCCTCAAGTTGTGCTTGGGGAGGTTTAGGTTAGACATGAAGGAAAATCTCACTCAAGGATGGTCAGGCATTGGAACAAGCCCAGACTGGATGCCCAGACATTGGATTCTGCCCAGAGCAGTGGTAGAATCACCATCCCTGGAGGGATTTAAAGGACATGTGGATGTGGCACTTGGGGACAGGGTTTAGTGGTGAACACGGTGCTAGGTTAAGGGCTGGATTCGATGGCCTTAAAGGTCTTTTCCAGCCCGAACAATTCTCTGATTTTATAAACATGGATTATGTTTATAAAACATGGATATAAACATGGATGCTCCCCATCCAACTCTCCCTTTTCCTACTTTGCAGGATCTCTCACAACCCAAAGGATGGCAGCACAGAAACCCCTTGTCCTGTGCCCAAGTACCACGAGCCAGAGCTCTGCCCCAAACGGGACCTCCTCAGAAGCAGCTCCCAAGGGAGCTGATCCTGATCCTAGGGGACTGCAGTGGGAGGCCTGGGACACTCACAGGGGTTGGCGCCGTCGGTGACGATCAGCATCCGCAGGGAGCTCAGGCTCACATCTCTTTGGTCCCGATGGGCCATCATGGCCCAGTGCAAGTCTCGACACTTCACTAAAGCAACTTTTGCTGCAACCAACGCAAAAACAACACTTCAGGACAAATCAAAGCCTTCCAAGAGTTATTTTCATAGGGATACATGGTCTGAGACCCCCAAATGAGGGAATTCTCACCTCAGCAAAGAAGCCTTAAATAACTGAGACTGCAGTAACAGCAAACCCAACACACAACGGCATCTGCTGTGGCATCCAGGCCACTGCCACCACCTGAGCCAGGGTCTGTCATCATCACAGCTCCTCCTCCAAAGGCCATAAATCATTATCACCCTCTGAAAGCCCTCAGTGAGGCCAGGGATCAAGGGCTCTCGCTGCACTCTACCATTTTTTTGGTTTCATAAAAGAAACTGTCTCAAAGTCACAAGATCCCCATCATGTTCCCCACTATCCACATGGCATTAGGACTTTGTGCACAGAAATAAATGGCAAAGTCCCCTGTCCTCCCAAGAATTCCTGTTCCAACCTCTGGCAAGCTACCAATGCAAGGAGTTTTACAAGTATCTACACGACTGGGGGCTTAAAATCTCCTGTTGAGTCTTACAGACACGAGCTCCAGCCTTGCCTGAGGATCTAGAAAATCGTATCTTCAACTGTGAAATAAAAATCGAGTCTCTTTGGACATCAGTGAAACTCCTGGCCCTCGAGATTTGTCATGGGAGAGCAAGAAGGATTTAAGGCATTTGAGATTTTAATGCCCCTCACTCATGGATCCTGAGAACTCCGAGCTGAAGCTGTGGATCATCCCGAGTTACCTTTGTGGGCGTGAACCCTCTGCACCCACGAGAGAGGGCAGGTTTTCATCACAGAATAGGGCACGCTGATAGTGTGCAGCTTGTTCATTACATTCTGAAAAGCAGGAAAAAGATTGTTAGGAAAGGGATCACAAACCTTTCATCGAGTAGAAATAAGAGTCACCCTCAGTCCCCATCAACTTCCACCCCATCATGAATTCACAGAGGTTTAGTCAGGATGATTCTGTTGTTTCCCCCAGAGAACTGCAGATCTGGCAGGGAGAGAAATGGTTGTTTCACCAGGTAATGGTCCTCAGCCATGGACTCAAATGTTACTGTTATCACAGAATCATGGAATTCTGGAATGGGTTGGGTTGAGAGGGACCTTAAAGCTCATCCAGTCCCACACCTGCCACGGGCAGGGACACCTTCCACTATCCCAGGTTGCTCCAAGCCCCATCCAGCCTGGCCTTGGACACTTCCAGGGATCCAGGGGCAGCCCCAGCTTCTCTGGGCACCCTGTGCCAGGGCCTGCCCACCCTCACAGGGGAGAAATTTTTTGCTAATATCCCATCTAATCATTAATCTCTCATTACAGAGAGTTCTGGAACGCTTCGACTCACCGTCAGAATGCCATGCCACAGCCCTGCATCCTTCTTAAAGTCCAACACATTCACTATTGTTTCACCTGGGAAAAGAAAGGTGTAGTTGGCAAGTGCAACGTGCCAGCACAGCTGTGCCCATCATTTCTGCTGGAATCTGCACACGGATGAACCTGTCACTGATCTGTCAGCCCTGCTCCACGGGGCACCCGCAGCAAGCCCAGAGCCCTGCTTGGTTATACGTGCTACTGATCAGAGCTCCTTGTCATGCAGAGTAACAACTGCACGTCCATTCCCGAGCAGGAACGCATCCAGAAAGCTGCAAGGAAATCACATTCCAGCCTCTAATGTCCATCAGCAGGACAGGAAGGGTCTGGAGCTCATTATGCACGAGCAGTGGAGGGAAGGGGAGCCAGAGAACATCGTTCAAGCCCTGACTCTCAGCAGTGATGGGAGCTCAAGTGATGGATTCTACAAGGCAAACTTTGCATTTCAAAGCAGTATGACCTACAGCTCTATAAATAGTTTCACTCATGGATGTAGGAATTAGCTTGATTTACGAGGCAGACCAGAATAAACCATAACCTACAGCAAAACCCTGTGGAATGGCACCAGCATCTTCCAGTCTCCGTTTCTGGGTTACCCAAAAAACCTCATAGGACCAGAACAGCCCCAGCCCCAGAAGCTTTGGTATTTACACACTATCAGCAACAAAAGTTTGGGAAGATATTTCTATGGGCCATCAGTACAGTGAGAGGGGACTCGACCTTGTTGGAAAATGCTCCATTTCTCATTCTTTTCCTCCTCTTTTGGTTCACCAGAACAGACTCAGTAACTTCATAGACATGACATAAACCCCACTTTTTATTCCTCTTCATTATGGCAGTGAAAATGATGCAGTTTTGGATGGAAAAACATCACAGCCAGTTTTCACTTTTGGGGGAAAATTAATCTGCATTTTAAAATTTTATTTATTTTTTTTTTAAGTAAATACTGGTCGCTCAGAGGCAGCTGTTAAAGATATGAGAGGCAACCACTTAAAACAATGTCGAGCCTTCAATCCTTTGATGTTCTGTGCCCTCACCCACCTTCAGAGTAGTTGCAGGCCTGAGACAAGGCTTGGCAGTGAGCCAGCATGGCCACGCGGGACACGGTGACACCCATGACGCTGCCCTCTTTGCTGGTCTTGTACTGCACAAGAGAGAAGAGAGTCAGGGGGGGACTCTGGATCCCACGTAGGAAGGAAGTTAAATCACAGAACCCACGTGAAAATAAAAGTTTTCTCTAAAGCTGCTGAGACAAACCCAAAAACCATCTGCGCGTAAGACGGGATCGGCAAAGCTTAGGCCCGAGGAGATGGTTATTGTGGCAGCACACATGGAAAATCTCCATGGAGATGGGAGAAAAATGAACGTGTTTGTGTTTGTTTCACTATCACTGCTGCTCACAACATCTCTTCCTGCTCCCTGAACAAACTGCAAAGCCAATCTGTAATTTCAGGATGGCTAAACCACCACTCAAACCACTGCGATCCCCACAAGTCGCCTTCTGGCGTACGAACAAAAATCAGCGTTACCAGGAAGAACAGAGAATTCAAACTGCTGCTGGCTCAAGCACTGTCAGAAATGTGTGTTATCAAGCACCATCTCAGAGCTCAGCCGTCTCCATCCCTCACTTTTTGGAACAAAACCAATTCTCCAACTTATTCCAAGCAGTGCTCAAGGCCGCAAAGGGATTCAAACCTAAAATAAGCTTCACAGCAGGATGTCCACAGTGAAAGACTTGTTTCAGTGGCAGGCAAGTGGGAAGTTTAAGGGAGTGAGGTGCAGCTATTCTCTCTCTGGTGATTAGAACATTAAATTCAGCTCACGGAAGGTACTTTCTATTCCCCATTCACTGCTTACCTCAATATATGCTGGCTCAGTTCCTGCTGCTGAGATGTTGGGCTGCCAGTCCTTGGGAGATTTGGAGAGATATTTTGAATCTGTCACAACCCATTTGAGTCTGGGCCAACCTGGAGCCAAAATTGAATGGTATATTAATATCAGTTTATTTATTGAGGGATTTATATTCTGCAGGAATACACTAAACCCCATCATTTGTCCAAGTTCAGTTATACAAGCAAAATTCCAAGCCAAGCCCAGCTACCAGCCAGAAGGTTCATCTCGTTTCTCATCAGGGAGTTCAGCGGGCAACAAGATACTTCCTCTCCTCAGGGAAGATCCCTGCAGCATTCCTAAATAAAGCTTGTGAATAAAACTGCCTCAGAACCTGCCTAATGCCACTGAAAGGACCTGAAGACAACCCTGGCTTGGGAGGTGGTTCTTTGTGACCCCCAGAACCCCAGAGCAGTTGTGTCAGACACGTGGGTCGATCTCACCACAAGCACAAATCCTACAACATTTTGGTGATGGGATCAGGAGCTGCCCCTTTGCCCCCCAAGTGCCTTCAGAGTCCTGACAGCTCCTTTCAGACGGTTCAGCTGTAGCTAAAGTACAACCAAAAGCCAGTCTATAACCAACTCACCTTTAAACTGCACAATTTCTCCATTCTGGGTTTTTGGGAGCCCTTTCAGACACACTTCAGTGGTGAGGGCCAGAGCAATCCCACAGCTCCCCAGCAGGAAGCCGATCTGCTGCCCACCAGCATCCTGAGGGAAGAGGGGAAAAGTCATTCCTGTTCAAAGATGACAGAAGTCAGCTTTCCCTTACCAAAATCCAAGGCTTGATAATGCTTTGGGGACTGGGGGGTAATGCTAGGGCGAGGAAAAGAAGAAAACAACCCATTCCCACACACCCTCAGAATCACAGAATCACAACTGGAGCGACTTGGGCTTGTGGAAGGTGTCCCTGCCCATGGCAAAGGATGGAACTGGATGGTCTCTACGGTCCCTTCCAACTCAAACCACCCTGAGATCCCATGGAATATGACATTGACAAGATTAAAATGCACTGGATGTGAAATCCAGGGAAAACAAGTGCTCCTGCCCAGCACCCAGGCGTGGAGCACACCCCATCTACTGGCATTAATGGAAACCCAGACGCTGCAAAGAGGAATCGGGAGGCAAAAAAAAGCAAAACGTGTAATTACACTGGAATAACGAGACCTCTCTATCCCCTGCAGCCAATTTCTGTTGCACAACGATAAAATGAGGAGGCTCACTCAGAAACTGATTGGGCAAATACTGGAGAAGTTTTAATTTTGCATTTGGTTGCTATAGCAGTCTGTCACAGTGCAGAGAATGAAATCAAAGCTCTGTGAGTCCCTGAGTGTTCCCAGACCAGCTCCCAGCTCATTGCCACCTCTCCTGCCATGTTTGCCATGAGCCTCTTGCTTTTGTTTCCTCTTATGAAATCCTATAGTTTCACACAGTTCTTGACATGGCAATAATATGGCAACAGTGGAAAAATTCTGGTGAGAATTGACAAATTCTCAATTGACAATTGACAAAAAGTGCCTCGAAGTCTTCAGGAGCACTGAGCACCTCCATCTCCAGCAAAGTCAGAGCCTGGCAGAGCTCAGCAAGGCTGGATTGAGCCCCCTCCCATCAACCAGGGGGCAGAGCCACACCATAATCTGTTCTGCATAAATTATTTGCAATAAGGAAGCGAAGACTGCATCATTTAGGAGAATTGACCGTCTCCAGCTGCTCAGCACAGCTCTGGTCAATATGTTTTTCCATTTTTAAATGCCATTCCAGGCTCCCGAAGGTCCTTGTTGGTACAGAGCTGCTCAGGCAGCAGCTGGAGGCTGTGAAACGCTGTCAGAGGCTGATGGCCTGACTCGGTTTCCATCCCACATGGCTCCTCCAAGTTCCATCAACGTTACCTTTCTGGTAAGAGGTACCTCTATAGGCACTGGGATCACTTCTGCCAGCAGACAGCCGTAAAATGCCACCATGAACATCACGGGGTCGTTGTTGGGATACACAAGGGCTACCTGCAACCCACACACGTGTGCTGTTACTTGAAACAAGTTAAAATTTCAAAATCCACATCTAGAGTGACTAAAACTCAGAAAACTCGGTGTTATTTCACATTTTCCCTCCCACAGAATGTATGGAAGGTGCCCGAGCTCCTCACGCAGTGCCCGGGCACGTGAAGGTTCACACACAGCCAAGACACACAGATCAAACCCTGCACTTCCCTTAGAGCTGCAGTGCTCTTCCTCAGATGTATTTCAAAGCCCAAAGCTAAGAAGCTGCTCATGGAGGAGCCAGAACCCCTGAAAACTCACACCAATTTCTGTCCCAAGCAGCCTTGTCCCTGGGGTTAGAGTCTCACTGTGGTGTCTGTGCTAAGTTCCAGCCCCCAAACCCCTCCAGAGCGAGAAGCAGAGAGTCCCAAAGTCATTACCCTGTCTCCAGGTTTTAACACAGGTTCATTTTTGGTCCCCAGTTTATTAAGCAGGGTGTAGGCCAGCTTGAGACTTCTGCTCCACAGTTTGCCTGGAACACAGAGAACAGAGAGTTGCACAGCTCTGGATCAAGCAGCACAAGAGAACAGCTCTCATCTTGGCTGTTTTTACCACCCACAGTCACACTGCTCTGTCTACAACACTCTCAAAGACCAAGAAGGGTTTTTGCAACCCCCCTAAACCCACGGGCCCCGTGCTCTCTCCACTGCTGCTCTCTGGGAGCAGCTGAGCAGGGGAAGGCAGGGCGGAGGCTCAACTCACCATACGTGAGGGTATAAACTGGTTTTCCTGTCACATCCAGTGCTGTCAGACAGGGACATTTAGCCTGAGTGGTTCCCCAGCGTTGCAGAGCTGCTTCCAAGGCAGGAGGCCAGTTACAGACCACTCCCAGGGGCTCTCCTTTCACTGGGGTCATCTGGCGGCCCTCGGGCTTGGGCTGGTTCGGGTCGGGCTGGGGAACTAAGAAAATTCAATAATATTTCCAGTATCTATTGGGATATTTCTAATATAATCCAAATAAAATAATATTCCCCATCTTTGCCCATTTGTCACCTGACAGTTCAGCTTGAAATAAACTGACAACAAACCTAAAGGAAAAGAGGAAAAGTGTTTAACAACCCATTCCATCCCATTTCCTAGGAAGTCTCGCCCAAAACAAGACATCATGAACAGAGTCTTCTCATAGGATGCTGTTCAAAGGTGTTCAACACATCAGTAAGGAAAGGAACACAGAAGTGGAGAAAAGAAAACCTTAGCTGGAATGAAATTACCAGTGAGGACAATCCCCTTTGGGAAATTAATTAAAATAGCCTAAGCAAATGAAGGGGGTTTAAAAATCTATTTAAGTTTTTTTTTTTAAGAAGTTGAGTGTTGAGGAGGAGGTCCCCCGAAGCTCAGCAGAACAGTGAATTACTTCAAACACTGGTTTTGTGTCAGACTGTTCATGGAGGCTGCTGCAAATAGTGAATCTGAGCCAACCTTGAGGACAACAGCACAAAGAACTCAGCTCCCTGAGTGTCTAATTGTAACAAATGTGCATAAAACCACTATTTGTGCTATTACCTTCCACAATTTCTTCAAAATCATCCACAAAGAATTCTTTCAGGGGTGGTCTTTTAGGTCTTTTCAAGGTGTTCAGCAACTGCTGAATTTTTGTGGAGACTCTGCTGCTCACAGGAACACCTGGAGGGAAAGACCAGAGCGCTGAGTGCCACGTCCAGTCGTTCCCTGGACACCTCCAGGGATTGGGACTCCACCACCTCCCCGGGCAGTTCCAATGCCTGCCCACCCTGCCCATGAAGAAATTCCTCCCGAATGCCAACACCACAACCGCGGCACAGTAATGTCTTAATGCCAATGCCAAAACCATTCCAATTTCGTGAAGTGCTTCAACGAGATAAACTGGAGCTGGAAGAATAAACCATGTGATTCAAGCCCTCTCTGAACACCGCTGCAGCTCCTGGGTGCCCTGGAAGGTTTCGTACCATCTGCAGTGTCCATGAGACTGGAGCGGTTGGATCCCTTGTGCATCCCCTTCACGATTCCCGAGGGAGGGAGGTCGATGGCTGCAGGCCGTGCTGAGGGAGTGGAGGTAGTTGCTGTGACATCTGGGGGGACTGAGAAACTTTCTAAAAAAAGAAGAAAGCTGCTAAATACACCCTTTATTATCCCCAACAAGCAAAGCATCAGTCACCTGTTACCAATAATCCTAAGGATTGAATGGGCTGGATGTATGGGAACCCTCATTAGTGCTAAACACGCTGATTCCTAAAGGTTCAGCAGCTCTAGGAGAGGCACATTATCTGTTCTGGAAACCAAAAACCAAAGGCACAAGGTTTTGTCCGTGTCAGGAAAGTGTTTCAGCAAGACAGAATTCCTGTTCTTGGTTTCTAACTTTGAAGCTCAATCTCTTGACATTCAGTACTGTAAAATAAATCAATAAATAAATTTTTTTAAGTTTGAGATTCACATGAGCTCTGAAACGTCCAAAGTCCAGAACTAATCCCTCCCTCACCTATGCACTGATCTCTCATGCTAGATTCTACTATTTAGCTTTTTTGTGAGCGAGGGCTTTTGAAAACAAAACACGTGGGAATTTGACCAAAGCAGATCAGCAAAAATCGTGCTGGGTTTCAATCCCTTCCAGCTGGGTGGTTACAGAGCTTGTCCAGCAGTTACAGAATAAATCCAACGAACAGTGTGAGCTGGGTCTTACTTCTGCTTCAAGTTGCAAGATGCTGTCCTGCCTTTCAGCCGAGGCTGCAACTGCATCCTGCAGGAATTCTCCAGTGAACTGTCTCTTAAACAAGGGATTTTTGCTTATGTGGGGTTTCTTTACACAACCCAGCAGGTTCAATCATCTGATAGGGCAAGAATATTCTATTCTGGCTTAACAGCACCAGCAACTGTTGCTTACAAAGGAAAAACCCAACAATCTGAAATGATGGGTTGGGTTTTAGATAGTCTGAAGTCAAATCCCAAATTCCCACTGATGGGGTTTTGTGATTGATTCTGTGTTGATTTCCCTTTTTCTAAGGAAGAAAAATAACCCATTTCTGCATCCCTTTGGAGACAGTGGCAAGGAATATTTCTCATGCACTGAACTTCTAAAATCACTGGAAAGGACATGGATTTGTACAATCCAAACATCTGCAGGACTTTTTACTGCTCTCGAGAGAGAGATGTACAGAATTGTGTATGTGAGAGTTCTATTCATTTAAACCAGGTGTTAACACAGGATGAATGTGGCAAATATAATTCTGACAAAGATTCAAAGCTTCTATTTTGCATAAAACCCTAATTAGATTAGACAGTAGATATTCTGGAGGTAAAAAGCAGTGTTGCCTTAATTCATTACAAAAGGTAATGTGGCCTTCTGCATGCTCCAATTAAAAACAGCCTCTCTGCTTCAAAGACGTTAATTATATTGACTACATTTTATGGGCAATCTCCTCAGTTTTCCATTTCAGGAAACAATTTGCATCCCAGCAAATAAACAAACAAAAATAACAGCGATAAAAAAATAAATAAGTGAAAGATAAAATCACCAGCACTTCTATGCACTGCTCGCCCCAGCCCAGTTAAGCAGAAGCAGAGAGCACATGAAATACAGACAATGTCCTACGGTGCAGGAATTTCCTCACCAGCAGCTAAAAAGGACAAACATACACAGAGCAAAAACAAACTTGGCCATTTCATACAGAAGCATCAGCAGCAAGGAGCACCTCAGAGCCTCAGAAAACTGAGCCCGGGGTATCCAGATCTGTAGATTTTGCTCCGTCTCCTCAGTACCTGGATGCTCTGGTTATTCCTCAGACAGTCACGGAAGAGCTGGGCTAAAGCTTTACTCTAACCCTGTGTTTTAATGACAGGCTCATTTGTTCACACACATGGCTGGATTTGGTTCTTTTTCTTTCCTGATCTAACACAAACAATAAACCGTCAGGGCTCAGAGCAAAATGAGGATGTTAAACACAGCATTTCCCCACTCCACAGGCACAGACACCCCTAAGGGATTCGTCAGGACACAGATGAAAATGCCACTTGCACTGGGCAGCTTTGTGCCCACAGGAGCTCCCAAGAGCTGGAGACATAAAGCAACACAGGACACAGAGAGTTGTGCCTCCTGCTCTGTCCACACTGTCCCTGGAGTCTTCCCTGCTTCCAGAAGCTCCTGCTCCCCACTCTCCCTTTTACAACCACCTCAACCTTCTGAAATTCTTCAGGAAAACAACAGCGTGACGGTGCAACTCCAACCAATCCTAGCAAGTTCCATCAATACCAGCTAAACTCTTGCTCCGAATTTCCCTTCTGCAATGGACAACTCCAGCTTTATCAACACAGTCTGAACTCGAAGCGATTGTTCTGTTCGTACCCAGCTCCTACCTATTCGAGTATTGGCAAATACATCAGCTAGTGACCCACTGGTCCCTTTGCCTTCTCCATGGGAAAGTGTAGAGGATGCTGATGAGGATGTGGATGACCCCTGAACAGATCGGTTGATCCAAGACTCAGGATTCTGTAAGCTCTGGTGCAATGCAGCAGAGAGAGCAGCTTGGCGCCTGAGCGAGCCCTCGTCCTCGGAGGCGGAAGACGTGTCTGTGTGGAAGCAGAAAGAAAATCTAGCTGCTTAGGGAAAAGCACATGGCACTGAACATGCTCTTTCCAATCACATATCAACAGCACAGGCTTTCACAGGAAGATCTGTTTTCCACAGGCTGTTACATCGGCCAAACCAGAGGTTAAAGCAGCAGAATTGTCAGTGGGAACACACTCACCCCTGTGTGATTCACCTCCTCAGACAACATCCTTCCCCTGGGGTCTCCAAGCCTAGAACTTAACTCTCATTACTTTTCCATTCACAGTCCATAATATCAGATGCTGTTTTGCCTAACTCTGGTCATTCTGAACTGGAAAGTGAGGGGTCAGGGTCGTTGTCAAACTGCAAAGTCCCAGGAACAAAGAAAACGCAGGCAACGACTGTGCCAAGGCCACAGCAGAAAACGCTTTTGTCTGGGGCTCTAAATGGGGCCCTTTCAATTGCAGAAAACAAACAAAAAGCCCAACCCCAAAACAAAACAGAGAAATCTACAGCAAGGAACTGCTTCCTGTGTGTCCCAGAGCACAGATACCTCGGCTGTCCCAAAATTGTGAACTAATTATTTAATCACCATGAAGCAAGCACTCAGTTCTTGAGATGTTGAGTTGTACAGTGCTAAATACAAACATACAGGTGACTTTGGCCTAAAATTTAGGTGTTCTTCAAAGTGATTTTCTGCCTACACTCGAGTGGTAAATCAAACTACTAAATCACGTTCTACCCACTTGCCAGAGTGGAACGGAGTTACGAGCTGAGGCAGAGGACTGACTCCAGCCATGCTGTAAGTGCTGACCTCGATTCGTGTGACTCCGGCAGCACAGGATGTGCTGCAGTCCTGGACAAGTGAGCACAGAGCTGAGACCCAAGCAGACACCAGGAACATGCATCAGCCCCCCGGAGAAAGGAAGGGGAAAAAGGAAGTGTGATAAAACAGAAAGTGAGGAGGAGGAGGAGTGACATGGCCTAGCAGAGCAGTTTCAGAGCTATGAATTCACCAGGAGATGTGGATTCATAACATTCGGATGACTCTGTCAATCCAAATGGCTGCGATGCTTCTGCACAATGAGACACAACATAGAAGTCACTGCCAAAAATCACACGGACTCATTTGTCAGTCAGTGCATCCAGCTGCTGGAAAACAGAGGGTCATTGATATCTGCTGCACATGCATCGTGACAGACACCATGTCATCCAGGGATTCTGCTGCAGCCAGTGCAGGGGTGGGAAAAGTCCTGCAAGTCGTGGAATCCCACCAGACCCCTCCGAGGTCCTTGCCCAGAAACAAACATCGCTGCAAGCCCTCCTCTTGTGTGCTGAGCATTAAACATTAACGAAATCAAGACGTGAATTATCAATCAGAAACAGGTGTGAGGGAAGCAGAAGTGGCCTCAGTCCAGGCCTGCTCAGCTCTGGCCAATTTGAACCATCATGGAATACCCTGAGTTGGACCCACAAGGACCATCCAAGTGCAACTCCTCGCACAGGACATCCCAAGAATCCCACCACGTGGTTCTTTAAGACCTCCTGGAAGAGAGGCCACTTCCCAGCCCTGAGAGAGCACTAACAGACTCCCTGCAGCTGTGTGAAGAGCTGGAACACCGGGAGCACTGCAGCCCCTCGGTTTAGAAGGCGAGTCCCTGGACATCCCGGCACAGCCTCACCTGGGGGAGTGCAGGCGTCTGCCGGGGACTGGACGAAGGTGGAGCGGCGCTTGGTGGGCATGGGCAGGGCCATCTTCTGCTCCTTGTGCTTGGCCAGCGCCGCCTGGACCGCTTCCGTGTGGATGTCTGCGAGAGGGAAGGGCACACGCTGCCTTCAGCAACAGCACGGCAGGAAGGAGCTCACGCCACGCTCCCACGCGTGCCAATACCCCGATCCGCCTGTTTATGACATCCCCGTTTCCCCAATGACTCTCTCCTGCCATCCCAGGGGTAGCATCACCTTCTGTTTTCTCTTTTAAACAAGGAAACTAATTGAGGTTCCTCAAGTTAGCAAGCTGAATGCAGGGCCACGTTCGTTACTCTGGAAACTTCTGGATTAAACTCATTATATCCTCGTGTCTCTGGCAACTTTTACAAAAACCTCAACCCAGGCAGATTGTTCCCCTCAGCCGAAGATTATCCTAAAATCTGCCTGTGCACCATTTAAATGTGCACATAGTGTGTGCAGCCTCAGGTGCAACTCGGGTCTATAAAGCGACAGTTGTCTGACTTAGGAAAAACCTTCTGTTCCCAAATGGATGCAGATTACATGTAAATCTTGGAAGTTTAACTGGCGCTGTAAATACAGGCTGATTAGGAACTGAAACAGGCTGGGATGGGAGGTTTCCATCCCTCTGCAACTCTCAGAGTTCTTTGAAGGAAGACACATCACTGGTGAGGAGAAATCAACTTATTAAAAACCAGCTATGACGAGGGAGAGCTCGTCTACATTCATTTCTCAGAATAATGTATTTTAATAATGCTTTTGCAAAACCCAAACCAGGCTCTCCTAACGCTCCACGACACGGTGGAATATGACAGTGTCACTGGAGAAGGGAGATTTAATAAACTTTATTTGCCTGTGTTGAGAAGAAAACTTAATTCTTGTTATTGTAAAGTGAAAAACAAAACCAGGGAACAAAAAACAGGTGCCAACACCTCCTCCTCCCCTGAAGCGAAGCAGGAGCTCAGCAGGTGCTGGGCAACCCTTCCTGCTGCTCCTTGGAGCTGCTCTCCCCCTTCAAGCTCCCAGAGCACAGCAATCACCAGCTCCAGGAACTGATATTACCTGTCACCTCACTGAACGTGATCACCTACGGATATGGTTAAAGTGTTTTTTTTTTTCCATTCTGTGAACAATTTGCACCAAACAATTTGCATCAAGCCAGAAAATCAAGGTGGCGTTATTTGCTTTTTCTACTTTTAAGTGGTTTTGATTCAGCAGCTGCACCCCACAGTCTGATGTTCCATTGCAAAGAACCACCAAGGCAGGATTTCCATCAGCAGACAGATAATAATTTCGATTCCTTGAGAGGACACAGCACATTCCTCCCCACGGAGAGGGATCCAGGGGACTCTTGTCCCTGCCCTTACCAGATCGATAACGTTCATCTCTGGCTCCCCCTGAGCGAGCTCGGTGGAATTTGGATGAGGATGATGATGCTGAGGCTGGAGTTGCAGATGGAACGGGCATCTGAGGTTTGGATTCCTTCTGTAATGCTGGATCAACCCCTGGAAAACATGGAGCAGGAAACAAAAGGAGCTTTTTTTGGACCACACTTTTCCCATGACAGTGTTGTGGATGTTGGGAAGCTGGTTTGTCACTCAGTGTCCCAGTGACCAGCGCCTGTTATTGACTGGAAAACCAATAATAAACCAGCAGCAAGAGCCTTTGCTGTTCCCATTAATCACAAACCCAAGGAGACCTCCAGTTGTCCGGTTCTGGCTTTCAACATGCCAAGTGCGTGGCTGTATCCAGGAAAAGTTGGTTTTTCCCATTAAAACAGGGAGAAAAGTAGATAATCTGATAAAACATCATCATTTTACATAATTCATCAAGAGCAACTCGGAATTGTTGCTACTGGAGGTTCAATTCTAAAACGAATCTGTGTGTCAGAGGGAAGTTTTGAAAACTAAAACCCAGAGGTCACCCAGCTGTAATTTCCTCCAGCTTGTCACCTGGAGTCATGCAAAAACAAGAGCAACCGTGTCATCTAAGTATGCGCAGCTTCGGAATTCTCACAAACTACCAAAGGATCAGAGAAATGGAGAGGAAACCACAAATCCTGGGCTTCAATTCCAGTTACACCACTTTCGAGGTGTGTGGTTGTAGGTAAACAACTTCAGGTGAGTGCCTCGAGCTCAGGGACTCACAGTAACAGCAAATCACCCTGAACCAGCTGCAGGAATCTCCACAGGATCGCAGAATCTCTGAGGCTGGAAAAGCCCTCCCAGACCATCGAGTCCAAGCTGTGCCCCATCCCCACCTTGTCCCCAGCCCAGAGCACTGAGTGCCACGTCCAGCCCTTCCTTGGACACCTCCAGGATGGGGACTCCAAACCTCCCTGGGCAGCCCCTGCCAAGGCCTGACCACCCTTTCCATGAAACTCCTCCCGATGTCCAACCCAAACCTCCTGACCCCCACCTGGCTCCACCCTCCTGTCAGGGAGCTGTGGAGTGAAGAGGTCCCCCCTGAGCCTCCTTTTCTCCAGGCTGAGCCCCCCCAGCTCCCTCAGGAGTTCTCCAGCCCCTTCCCCAGCTCTGTTCCCATCTCTGGACACACTCCAGCCTCTCAATATCTCTCCCGTAGAAAGACATTTTTTTAATTCCTCATCTTCCTTCATCCACCTCCTGTCCCTTCCAAAATCCCAAAGAGCAGAATATTACTGGACTATTACTGAATGTTAGAGCAAACTAACAACCCACTTAATTGTGGATTGTTAACGATTCTTCAAACTACCATGCCAAAAACTGAGAACCTTTATTTCTAGTTAAAGAGGAGATCTCCTGCTAGCCAAAAATCCTCAAACCGCATTAGGGGGACGAAAAACTATTCCACCAAGACAAACAATACCCTTTCCACTGGGATTTTTTGGATATAGTAACACATATCAGAGTCCTGTTTTTGCTTGTCAAAACACCCTCATCCCCAGTGCAAATGTGCAAGTGGCACAAAAAGCTGAATGGAAAAGGAAAAGAGATCTCTGTGGTTCAGGTGCAGGACCTCCCGAGCAAGATTATAAATTCAAAATCTCAGTTCACCCACATCCAAAAGCACCAGTCTGTGTCCCTTCCTGTCACTCTGGAACACATTCCATTGATAACCAGTTTAAAATCTTTGTAGCATTTATTTGCCTTCATCAAACCCAGCACAGTTTTATTTTGATCCAAAGGCAACACGACTTCACAGACCAAACAGAAAAGCTTCGCGTTTTCTGATCGCTCGAGTATTTACGAATTCAGGCACCCACTAGATGTCAGCAGCAGATTTAACACTATTTTAAATGAATTATTAAATTCATATTCAGTTCTCTTTCGTAAGTCTTGTAAAAGCCTCTCATCTCTCTGCGGGACATCACAGGGCAAACATGACATTCCAGTTAGGAAGGGATCAGAGGTGGCTGTAAGCGACATGACACACAGAGAACAAGCTCTTTGTTTCAATATTTTGCTCTGACATAATAACATGTTCCAGTGGCCTCACGAAGCGTTCAGACACAGAGGAGGAGAGAGTGTAAATCACTAATGGTTACACAACAAAGCAGCACAAGTGAGCCAAGCCTGGCAGGTGACAGGTGATTTATTTAGCGCTCCCTTCAGAATAATCCTGCTACAGCTGCACTTTCTGCTGGCAGAAACATGACAAATATGACAGAGAGATGGAAAATGAATTATTTTAGATTGGCTTTGAAGGATGCCATGGATTTGTTGACTGTCTTTAGTTTCTAATGAGAATTGACTGCTTTGTGATTCCTGCGTTTTGGTGAAGGGCCAACGATTTAGAGATTCAGAGACTGAACCATTAGAAGATCAACGAGGATAAATGTTTGCATGAATAACAAGGAGAGCAAGTGCCACATGCACAAGGAAGCAGCTGCAAATCTGTCACTCCGCTGTCTGCATACGGAATGGAACAGCAGCGCTGGGGCTGGAGCGGCTATTCCTTGAAGGTGTTTTTTTTTCCAAGCTACAGACCCACAAAAACATGGAAATAACCAACTTGAGTCTCCAGAGCAGCCTGAACACACTCCTAGAACCCAGAGACACCTGGCCCAGCTCCAGGCACAGCTCCATGGGCTTCATGTGCTGTGCTTGCTGCTGCCTCCCATCGTGAAGAACTCCCTGGAATTAGGGACTTCAGATTTTGGGATCTGCAGATTGCAGAGACTTTTAAGGAGTTACCAGCTAGATGGACCTCAATGGATATTGCACCAGGAAAAAAAGGCTTTTTTAGGTAATTAACAGTGCTGCCTTAACTCCAGAATAACGAGGCAAGCTCCCAGAGGCCATGTGAATGGAGCACAGATTGAGCAGTAAGAACCTCCTAAATTATCCTGCTGACATGCCCTGACATGTCACCTTCCCTCCCTTCCTCTCATTTCACATCCATGAAATGGAGACACTCCATCAGCCAACATCGGGCCAGTGCTCGGAGAAATGGCACTAAATGCCAGCACTAAGTATGTTGTTGTTGTTGTTGTTGTTGTTGTTGTTGTTGTTGTTGTTGTTGTTGTTGTTGTTGTTGTTGTTGTTGTTGTTGTTGTGGACTAAATTAATTTTCTTCTCATTACCAAGGTGACCTGATTCCGAATCCCTCACGCATGATTTCCACAGGGTTTTTACAACAGGAGATTCCCAGACACTGGGGCAGCTGGGTGTGAGATGTATAAAAAGCTGGAGAGCTGGGCCGGAAGGGCAATCAAACCTCTGGGTTAATTGGAGACCTCCATCATCCCAGGCCTCTGCCTGGACTTTGGCTCCACTGGCAGCTCTCAAAGCCCCACAATTAACACAGGAGAGCCCAGTCTCGCCAAACACTTTTTTTCCCTCCTAATTAAACATTTTCTGAGACAGATCAAACATGTGCACAGTGCCAGGGCTGGGGCCAGGACTGTATCATCTTCAGCCTCTGGAAAACTCGGGACACATGCAGGGCTGCCAAGAGCTCCTGAACCACCCAAGGATTCCCCATTTCCTCCTCAGGCTCAAGATCTCCACTGGCACAAATGCTAGCCTGAGGACTGTAAAACCTGCTGAACAAATACCTACTTATCAAGAGGGATTAGTCATGTGTATATTAGTTTTTGGTTTCTTTCAGTAACAGAAATAGATTTGATAAATAGGCAGTAACCAAGTCGCTGAGATTCCCATCACATCCTGCTCCAGGGAGTCCTCAGCACTTGGAGAGTTGTTTGTAACAAAATCTCCATTTTGAAGGCTAAATTACAATTCTTGCTTGCCTTGCTCCCTTCAGCACGTGGCTCAGACAAAACACACTGATATTTTGGGTATAAAACCCAATCTCAAACAAGGGAACAAGCCCCAGCTTGAGATGAATAAACAACCAAATCCAACCTGAGAACCAGCTGGAGAGCAGGAACTGGGCAGTGGTTTGGGGTGGAAGAGTCTGGAAGTTGCCACATGACAACTTTATGTTCTCCCACCAAGTGCCTGAAGGGACCCGCTGTCATTTCCCCCCAGTCCCGTGGTGTTGATGGGCAATAAATGCACTTTAAGCTTTTACTCTTTATCAATTTTTTTTTGGCAGTAGACCAGGCTCAGTAAATTCCAGTATTTCCATTCAGGACTCCCCGTCATATCCAGTCCCTGCCCGAAGTCAGTACCAGACACATCAGTTTTTAATGGCTGAACATCTCGGCATATCAGCAACAATTATTCTGGGTAAGCCCCACAATAATGCTTAGACACACACTCAGCCACGTCCTTCAGTTTACAATTATATATAATTATCCCACACACAACCAGCTGAGCTGCTCCGGATCTCTGAACCAAAGGAAACAATTGTACCCAAAGGACGTGATTTCAGATACTCTGGTAAAATAAAGCAACAAATTATGAAAATCCTAATGTTTCTTCAACAAGGAATTAAGATGGCTGAAGGACACAGCACAGACCAACACTGCAGTTCAGACATTTCTGAGAATGTTTCCAGAAGGGCTCTTGAGGACCTTCACGGTTGATCCAGAGCCCTTGAGTTCTCAACAGGCAAGGGAGTGGGACGTGATGGATGGATGTGGGAGATCACAGGATGCTTTGGGTTGGAAGGGAACTTAAACCTCATCCAGTCCCCCCCCCTGCCATGGGCAGGGACACCTTTCCCTATCCCAGGTTGCTCCAAGCCCCGTCCAGCCTGGCCTTGGACACTTCCAGGGATCCAGGGGCAGCCCCAGCTTCTCTGGGCACCCTGTGCCAGGGCCTCAGCACCCTCTCACAGCACTGCAGAGTCCCACCAACGAGCTCTGGAGCTACCAGGAATCCCTGGAGTTCAACAGAAGACAAGAACTATAGACCCAATTCACACACCCCGACACTGTCACGATCAGCTCAGGAAACACATATGGAGCAGAATAATCCAGAGCTGGCAAACGGGATCTCAGTGCTCCATTCCACAGGTCCCTTTAATGTCACAGCTCTACAAAATCCCGATTCCAACCCAAACAAGGACCTACCTTGGGTTTGCGGAACGTACGGAGCCAGCAGCTTTGCTCTCTTCTTCTCATACCCCTTCTGCGTGATGTCCCCTAAAAACAAGCAAAGAAAACTCATTTAATCACATTGTAATTTTTCAATTTGAGGTCTGCTTGCTTTTTTTTCCAGTGCCATGAAGGTTTCACCTGAACACAGCTGAACAAAACCTGAAACTCAATAAATCCAAGTACATTAGGATTTCAAAGCTCCGTATTCCAGAAGTTCTGCAGTTTCCCTTGGGATCAGAGACCTACACTATCCACTATTCAAATGCAATAACTTGGATCACAGCAGCTATCTAAATGGAATATCAAAGCAGTGAAAACCTAAAAAGGGAAACTGGGAGTGCATGAAAATATTCTGTAACCACAAAACAACTTAGGAGAACAAAATGGGACAATTCCCAACCAACAGGGTGAAGGGGAAGTGCAAATTCAGAGCCTCATCTTCAACTAATCAAACAGCAAACAAAGCAAGTCCACTCCAGCAGTTGCTTAGGGGGGTTCTCCAAAAACTGAGGCAAGGATGGACAGTCAACTTCCAGACTCCTGCCCAGCAAGCACAGCCCATGCTCCAGGGCCTCACCACCCTCACGCGGAGGAGTTTCTTCCACACATGTAACTTAAACTTTCCCTCTTTCAGCTTGAACCCATTCCCCCTGTCCTGTCACTGCAGTTCCTGTTGAATTGTCCTTCTCCAGCTTCCCTGTAGCCCTTTCAGATGCTGGAAGGTGCTGTGAAGTCTCCACACAACCTTCTCTTCTCCTTGCTGAACACTCCCAACTCTCCCTGCCTGTCTCCATAAGGGAGGTGCTCCAGTCCCGTTTTCAACTTTGTGGTCTCCTCTGGACTTGCTCCAACAGTTCCACATCCTTCTTATGCTGGGGCCCCAGAATTGGACAGAGGACTCCAGGTGGGCTGTCACATCAGAAGAGGAGAGGGGCAGAATCCCCTCTGGAGTGATTATTATTAGAGTGATTACTCTAGAGATCAGAATAAGCATTTGTAAACTTTTCCCTCTTTTAAAAAACTAATCTGTCTGATCCTGGAGATGCACCATCTGGCTGCTGTCTTTTGTTTTAATTTCTCACATTACATCAGAACCACAAGAAAGACTGAAACCTTGGAGGGATTAAAACAAACAGCCCTGCAGCGTTTCAAGCCTCTTCACAGCCTGCCCGGCACTTACAACCTCCCACCTCCCGGAGATTGGGAGCGATCAAACCCACAGCACTAAGAAAACAGAATTATTTGGTATCAAGCTAAAATCAAGCCACAGTTACATGATGACAAGAAGTGAGTGATCACAAACAGGATGTTTTCTTTGCCGTGAGCCTGAACTGAGAGGGAACAGCCTCAGCCTCGGAGCAGCTCCGGCCGCAGGGTTTGCTCCGAACAGGATCCTCCTGCCAGTCCCCTCCTGCCAGCGCCGGGGGCCACACCACAAAAGGGGATTACAGGCTTCAGGCTCTAAGCCTTCCAACACCACCAGCATTTCTGCTAAAACATTCCAGCTAAGTGCTCAGTTTGGTTCCAAAGGTGATTTGTGAAATGCCTGGAAAGGGAATGGACTCCACTCCTTAGTGCTGGGCACTCAAACACCAGTGGCACTTGAAACACCAAGACCAGGAGTTTCAGAGCTGGAGTGGGACTCAAACTTAATGGCTTCAAATTGACAGAGGTTTAGATAAGATACTGGGAAGAAATTCCTCTCTGTGGAGGTGCTGAGGCCCCCCCAGAGAAGCTGGGGCTGCCCCTGGATCTCTGTAAGTGTCCAAGGCCAGGCTGGGTGGGGCTTGGAGCAACCTGGGACAGTGGAAGATGTCCCTGCCCATAGCAGGGGGTGGAATGGGATGAGGTTTAAGGTCCCTTCCAACCCAAACCACTCCATGATTCCATGATTCTCTGACTCGCGCTGCTCAGGGCAGGGTGTGCATCTGCACACAGAGTTTTATCTCACTCCTCTAACACTACGTTTGAGTCAGGGCCCAACAAGTCCAAACAAATCCAGTGGCTGAAAAGGAGAATGTCCACGAAGCACTGAAATGCCAAGCAAAGCAGTAATTTTAGTGCCTGATTGCAATGCAGAGCTCAGGTGACGCTCACCCCGCTCACCGGACAGGTACGTGCAGGGAGAGGGACACGTCAAACTGAGCTCCCATGTGCCCAAGGCCGACGTGCTGAGTGACTGCAGCAGCTTTGCCCAGGTCTGCCTCCACTTTCAGAGGCAGTTTCCAGAGAATCATGGACTATCCCGAGTTGGAAGAGACCCACAAGGTTCATCCAGTCCAGCTCCTGGCCCTGCACAGACACCCCAACAATCCCACCCTGGGCATCCCTGGCAGCGGTGTCCAAACGCTCCTGGAGCTCTGGCAGCCTCGGGGCCGTGCCCATTCCCTGGGGAGCCTGGGCAGGGCCCAGCACCCTCTGGGAGAAGAACCTTTCCCTGATATTCAACCTAACCCTGGCACAGCTCCAGCTGTTCCCTCGTGTCCTGCCACTGGTCCCAGGGAGTAGAGATCGGAGCTGCCCCTCGGGATGAAGCTGCAGCCCCCAATGAGCCTCCCCTCAGTCTCTTCTCCAGCTGAACAGACCCAGTGCCCTCAGCCGCTCCTCCATCTCCTTCCCCACACTGTGTCCCTCCTTTGGACCCTGTGCAACAGTTTTAGATCTTTTTGATATTGTGGGACGGGAGGTGAGGCTGTCCCAGGCCAGAGCAGAGGGTGACAATCCCCTCCCTCGCCCGGCCAGTGACACCGGACCTGGTAGCCCCCAGGACAAGGTGACCCCTTGGGCTCCGTGTGCTTCCCAAAATGACACAACACACGTGTCCATTTGGGAGGCACACGGAGCCAGGGGATGGGCACTGCAGGAAAACAAACACAGGTACACAGAAAGGGGAGGGATTTCTCCTTAGAAGCCAACCCACAGGTTTGTTCAGAGCTTGTTATTCTGTGATTAATTTCTCCACAAGATTTAACTGTGCCCTTGACATTGGTGGTTACACACTACATATAACAAACCATTTGCCACAGAAAATTGTTGGAATTACTATGGAATGCAACATATACAAATAACGTAAGTACATTATGAACAAATACCAGAAGTTTAAGTACTAGTAGCATCCCATTCTGTTTCACATGCTGGGAAGCAGAGAATTCTCTCTAATTACTTGTTCCACACTAATATCCCACCAATAAAACAAACTCATCCATACTGGAATGCTCCCGGGCTCGCATTTGGAAATCTGAAGCCAAGGTGAGATACTACTGAGAAACAAGAAGGTAACTCGGGCCACAACACTACTTGCAACCTCAACTGCCATGTGATGCACATCGTTGATATTATTGTTGTAAAAAGGATTCTCTGAGCATAAGCCAATAAAAAAAAATAAAAGCCTAATGCTATTTGGCAAAAGGAGGGAAGTTCCAAGGAGAGAAATTCAAACAATAAATATAATACAGGTGACAGATTCCTGGGACTCCCTGGCAGCGCTCTATCTTCCTAGTGCTGAATTTCCAATTCCATCTGAATTTTTATGTTGTTATAGCATAAAAAAATAGAACAACCATTATTTTGACAAACAGGCTGACAGTCTCAAACACCTGCACAGGATTAGAAAATGTAATGCCTCAATTTTGAGACCAGCCCTACTGAAGTGGAACTGGGCAGCAGGAACTGAAAGGTTTGGGGGAAGAGAGAAATCTGAGTTCTTTCCAGAGCACCATCCACTAAAGTGTGAACCAAACCACGATTACCTGAAACAAAGCTCCAGCAAGACACAGAGATTGTCCTCTCGGGAAAAACCTCATGTGCAGGCATGGGTGGCAGGTGTAGAGTCAGCTCATGGACATCATGATTTGACTACTGCAACCACAACTGTCACAACCAAATTAGCATGTCCAGCCTCGGGAACAAGGGTCCCTTTGACACGTGGCACAGGTGGAACGAATTTATTGAATAAAACCTCTTCCCTGGTCATGCAGAGTCCATATTTGGTACCAATCCACTGACACAGAAGCAAAAGAATCACTGAGGGAGAAGTTTTCTTTCATCTTATTCCTTTTCTGCTGATCTACAGGAAATGGAAATGGCGAGATCTGGACACAAACATGGACTTCCTCATGGAATATCATAAATTACAGCCACAGGAAGAGCACAAGGACAATAGGGCTGCAGACTCTGGAACCATTCACTCCTCTGACATAAACTTGGTCAATCATTAACCTCCCTTCCACAAATAAAACACTCGGTGACACTTCGGGTGCTAAATTTTCCCAGAGAGCTCAAAACCCACGCTGAGCACAACAACCCCTCTATAGGCAGATGGGAGACAGGGCACTACAAAGAAACACCAGCAAAGCAAATGAGAGCTGATAATTTGGCTATAAAATGGTGTTTGTTCATTCCCAAGGAAGAAATTAAAACATGAACAGTGCTGAGACTCTCCTGGCTCCCTCCCAGCTACCACTTCTGTTCAGTTCACTCTGTATTTATCCACATCCGCAGTGAGCCGAGGCTGAGCCTCCCCAGGCTGAGGCCCTGCCCAGGAAATGGGGCTCTGCTCCCAGAATGGGGGAAGCAGTTTTAGGGGTTTTAGAGGAGAGATGAGAGTGAGCTGAGCTGCTGCTGTGGTGGAGGAAGAGGCTCTTCTTCCTTCCTGCCACCTCTGCTGCAGCGACAGCTCCGGTGCAGTGACGTCTTCAGCTTCCACAGGTAACCAGTGCCCTGGAACAGAGCAGGTGTAAACACAGCCCCCCCACCACTACAATCCTCATCTGATCCTCCTAATTTCTTGAGAGGAAATATAGAATCGATCCTCATCATGCAAATCCAAGTGGAATGTTCTGATCGCTGGGAGAGCAAGAGAGGATGAACTTGCAATGCCAGAGACCAGGGAAGCCCAGGGAACAACACCTGATCAGCCTGGATGTCACACCTATATTCAAATCCTGCACCAGAGAAGCCCGGAGCCCCGGGAGCCTCACTCCCCACCCGGCCGGTGACGCCAGGCTGCTTTTCAGCAATTAGCGTTGATGATCTGTTCTAACCAGTGGTGCTCAATCAGTGCAAGGTGGTAACACCCGCTAATCCTGCTAGCTCAGACAATGCTCCTCTTTCAACATCCCTGCTCCCCTTCCCCCATGGAATGAGAACACTGAATCATTTACTGTCTAACAAAACCATAATTACTACAGTGGAGAAATTAAGGAAAATGATCACGTAGGGCACAGCATCTCCCCAACAAAGCCTCCAAACACTGGGCTGCAGCAAGGAAAAGATTCCAATTGGAAAGCAGTTTGTGTGCATTTAAAAAAATGTTTGCATGCTTTAAAAAAAAATATCTGTTGATGTTTCCAACAGTTTGTGCTACCAGGGAATCCTGGTGGTGCTTCTGGTACTTATATTAGCCCCAAAACACAGACAGCTACTCTACTAAAAGCAAACACGATAAAAAGATTATAACAAAAATAATGAAATTATTCTATTATCACTGCTGCATCTGGATTTCAGGTCTCATCCCTATAAATGACCTGATGACTCGGCCTTTCTTGCCTACTCCCCTATTGATGTCCAGGCACAGGACAGGCAACATCTCCCCGTGGTTTTACGATCTCTGAAAGAGCAGAACACAAAGTCTGGGTCTGCAGGGATTGAGTCTGGAGTGCCAACATTGAGACGATGAAGACCAGAAGTGCTGCTGAAAGTCCAAAATGTTCTTTTGCTGCACGTCACCTCCAGATAAGGCCTTTCAAGTGTGACTGGAGTGGCAGGTAGCACGTCTGAGAACCCCAAAGTGAGGACTAAGTGCACTCGTGGCCTGGGCAAAAAATGGGCACAATATCGGGCCAGCACTTAGTAAGAAATGCTGTCATCACTCATTTATGCATTTCTAGCTGGTTCCCACCTTTCTTAAAGAAGAAATTCCTCCCTGTGAGGGTGCTGAGGCCCTGGCACAGGTTGTTCAGAGAAGCTGTGGCTGCTCCATCCCTGGAAGCGTCCAAGGCCCGGCTGGACAGGGCTTGGAGCAACCTGGGATAGTGGAAGGTGTCCCTGCCCACGGCAGGGAGGGGCACTGGATGGGCTTTAAGTTCCCTTTCAACTCAAGCCAGTTTGGGATTCTGTGATTTTCCTGGAGAACTGGCAACTTCTAGACATCCCACACTCTCCCCAGTGGTTTTACCAAGGGTTAAAACTGGGACATCCTCACTCCAAGGCTTCAGCAACCCAAACCACAACATTTAACCCTTTCTTTCGGCTGCTGTGTGCTCAAATAGACTGTACCTGTGCAATGGCCTTAAACTCCTCCTACCACCCTTAGCTACAACTGCAGCACAAAAACTACGTTTGAAACAAGTTTAGACAATTGCCTCGTTCTGTTTGAGGCCAAATGATGATGCAGCTTCAAAGATTCCCTCCTCCTTCCTTCGGGTGAAGCTGTATATCAGGTTTCCTTCTTGGAGAAAATAGCAAGGTCTGTGAACTAACAGTCTTCCAGAAGAAGTCTGATTTCTTGAAAGAAATAACACCTTACTCACTGTACCTGTCACCAAACAGCCAGCACAGGTTTGGGCTCTGTAGTTTCCCTTTAACAGCACCATTGTATTCCCACTTAGGAGCATGAATAGGGCACTGAAAACCCAGCCGGGCTCACAAAGCTGTGTTTGTTGGGCACAAGCATTAAACTGCCACAGCTTCGGTGTTAGAAGTTTCACAGACAGATCAGCTCCAGATTAATTTACACACACAGAACAAGCCGACTTGGCCGCAGCACTGTGGGGGCTCTGTTCTACAGTTCCAAAACCCTTTTCTAAAGGCTTAGGAGTGTTGTTTTACCAAATTAAAACTATTTTAATCTCAACATTTATTATTTCTAAAGAATTCCGTTCACCATGAGGTTTCTGTGGCGTGGCTGCCCTGTGTTCAAGGTCTGAGTCATTCCAGGTCACAAGGTGCTCTTCGCCCCGGGTCACTCACTGGGTACCATAAACCTTAAAGGTTTTTTTGTTGTTTTAACTTTAAGCAGTAAATCCAACTCCTGAAACTACACCGAAGAGTCTCCTTATCTTCCAGCAGCATTTCCGAGTTGCAGCAGATCCAGCGTCCTCGATTCACCCGTCTGGGCTGTGTATTTCCAGCTGTAATCTTCGAGGCCATATGTGATGCATCACCAAGTGGGTGAGCTAAGGACAGGGTTCAGTTCCCCCTGTACACCTGGGCAGGGGGCATCAGCGACAAGGAGGTGTCACCAGCTCAACCTCAGCCGCAGACCCTCCCTCCCCCACACAGACACATCTGGGAACTTATCACGGGCATTTCTGCTGAAAATAGCACTATCCAGGGTCAGCAAAGTGAGTTCTCAGAGGCTTTGGGAGCTAGGACTGGGAATAAAAGAGCCTCTCGTGGGTGTAACTGTGCTCTGGTTGATTCTTCTCTCGCAGCAGACATGAGAACGTGCTCACCGTGACCGTGTGTGGCTCATACAGCATCACTGTGTCCTGGCATCTCTATTTAAAGTTTATTTAAAGGACTTCCTCAGGTACATTGGTCAAACGACCTCTTCTTCACCTCTACGTAAGAACTAAAGAGCCACAAAGACTTTGCCTTTCAGATCGTCAGCTGGGACAATGGGATGCAAAATGCACTTGTGATCAGGAGGAATTTCTTCATGGAGAGAGCAGTTAGACACTGAAAGGGGCTGCCCAGGGAGGTGGTGGAGTCCCCATCCCTGGAGGTGTCAAAAAAATGACTGGATGTGGCACTCAGTGCTCTGGGCTGATGACAAGGGTGGGGATCAGTCACAGGCTGTATTCGATGACCTTGGAGGGCTTTTCCAACCTCAAGGATTTGCGATTCTCTGATCAGCCACACAAATCATGCTGCCAATGCACAGCTAACATCTTTCCAAAAGGTAAAATGTTTTAAAAAAGGCTCCGAAGACTCTTGAAGATAAACTCTTAAAACCTTCAGCTCCATCAGTAAATTGTGTTAGCCCTGATAACCCGAAACACAGGCTCTGCTCAACCGCCTCCAACAAACGCCTGAAAAATCCAATCACCAAAGTCAACTTTATATGAGATATTCTATTGCGAAGTGCAGCCATATAAATTTTACATTACCCATAAAATTTACGTGCAGCACATGCACAAAAACAGTTGAATCCCATATACAAACAATAAATCTTCCATGTAACCCCGTCCTAGGGATAAAAAGTAAAAATCCTTTAAATAGCTACAACTTGTCAGCGGGGGAAAACGCGTTTTCCCTCCTGAATGCAACAAACCCAAGGCTTTGTCACAAACAGGATTTCACAAAATCTGCTCAGGAGAAATGTTTTCATCTATTTTTAATATGCAATCAGTGAGAACCATGTGAGTTGAGAGGCAGGAGCACTGCAGAGTTTTAACACCAGCCCTGCACCAGAACGATCTACAGGAGGGCACACAGACAGTGTCACACACACGTACCCAAGAACCAGCTGAGCTGAGTAAAGCAAGACAACTCCCAGAGCACTAAATAACCCAGCTGAAGTGATTCTGCCCTGAATAACTCTTTTTGCTGACTAACCTCCTGCTCACAGACACCAGCAGAAATTCCCAGGTATTCAATCCTGCACAAGTGCAGACCTCGCACTCTCCCACCAGACTGAAAAGCAAAGTTTCCCAGGAAATGACTAAACTGTGACAGCCCTGTGATTCAGCGCTTGATTCAGGTAGAGCATTGTCTCCCTCCAGGTACACACTGAATTATTTGAGCTGTGAGTGCTGATAATGCTCTCCCAGGAGTTGCCTGTCCAGCCCAACGACAGGAGATTACACACAAACTCTGCCTGTCCTGGCAGTCTGCACTTTCTACATGGGATAGACAAGTGTGCACAGATGACTTTCCAAATCAAGCCTGGTTTTAGCCCATGAATAAAAATAAAGAGATTAAAATAGAAGTTACTGTGGGTTTTAATCCTGTGCGTGATTCCTGTCACCCACTTTTTCTTGGCTCTCAGGTGTCAATATTTAATAATTCTCTTGACTTCAATTTTTAACATAAGCCAAGTGCCTTACAGAGACTCCTTGCTGGTAACTCTCCTCCCATCCTGACTCCACAGCAACACCTTGTCCAGCCATACCAAAAGGCAGTTTGGATACACAGCTCGGTTCAGTCCAGCTGGACCCGAAGTTACTTCTCCCAATCAAATCCTATGTTCTTGAGTAAGATGCCAGAAGGGGAGAAGAAAGAAGTTAAGAGCAATTATTGCCCTATCTAGTGATCAAACATAGCTGCTCACACCAAGTATTCAGCAACTCTGACCTGCCCTTAAACACAGAGCAGAAACTAACCCAGTTGGCACCTCATCCTGCACAGTAATTATGTATTTCTAGATGGGATAATGCTATTCCAAGTCACAGCTCGATGAGGTCGATGATTATGCATGATGAAACAAAGAAAGAGAACTTGATGGAGGCATTAGCACTTACAAGATCCCTCCTCACACAAAACCCAACTAAAAAATTGAACCGACTAAGCACAGTGAAAAATCAATCGCAAGAATGAATCTTTCAAAAATCAAGAGGTGAGACACATATCCCACGCCCCTCCTGCCCTGGTTTTCCTAAAGGACCAGTACCAAGTGTGTATTCATAAGGACGTTACTCCCATTCCATAGAAAAAGCAGCAGAGAAAGTGGTGGCTGCTCAAGAGAGCAAAATACGTTGTTTCTCCCAGAGCACTGAAATCTGAAACAGAATCCCTAGTCACTGCACTCCCAAGTGCTCACTCGAGGACAGTCACTATTAAACAGGATTAGTCACCAGAGCAGGATCCCACTACTTAAAGGCAAAGCAATACAATTATTAAACTTTTACCAGCCTCCAATTAGTGTGCGACACCTGTAATTTGACTGGCGGAGACTCCCACCAAATTCCTGACGCGTTCCTGACGGAGGCAGCAGCAGCTCTGGGAGCAGCACAGAGCCGGGCTTGGGTTTCCTGCTCATTCCCTTCAAACCTGACTAGTGGGAACCAAAACACCTTGTTCAATACCCTTGAACCTCCTCTGCACACCCCCATCCCAAACACGATTCTGCATCCCCGGGAATGGGAGGCTGCCCCACGGAGCAGTACAGCTCCTCCATGCAGACACCAGGCCAGCTTTCCTGCACTGAACAGCACAACCCATTCAAGTCGGCCACAAGCCTGGGAAACCAGATTTAAATAGACAGAGCAGAAGAAAAATGTCCTGCACAGCATGGCATGAGCAGCAGATTCCAGGCCCTGCGCTCAGTCCGGGCTGTGAGAAGCTTTCAGTTGTGTTTACATCAGCATCCACGGCTCCTTAAAGAACGGCACTGCTAAGGAAACCCTGTTGGCACGTCACCAGCAGGCCTAAGAAACCCCATTATCCTGTCAGCTGCAATGCTCTTTACAAGAGGGATCACGCGAGGAGCGACTTCTGTTCAGGGCTCTTTGGGCAGAGTCAACGTCTGCTCCAGCAGCGCTTTGTTCCTGCTGCAGAGCAGGATGTGGCAAGATCCTTCTCATGTGAAAGCCTTTAAGCTGCGTGGAAGATCAAAATAATGAGCCAAACTCGGCGGCAAAGAGGAGAACCCTCCAAGCTCAGCCCAACAACCCAGCTGCACTTTGCAAACCCACCCCCGAAGTCACTGAACTCGGCTACTTCAGGGGGGAATACACTTTTCTCCCAGCACACTCATTCCTCCTAATTAATAAAGCACATTAATAGTTCTTCAAAAAGAATGACATTCAGCTTTTGGTGCAAAGTGGCCTTTTTAAGTAGAAAAAACATCCTTCTACCATAAAGAGAATGAACAGTCAATTTACTGCCCTTGTCATGCAGGATATTGTGATATCACCCCGGTATTTCTGTTGTTCCAATCACCAACATCCTCACACATGGAATTTTCTTGCCTTCTGTCAGTACATCACCACTGTCAAAACGTATTTTCACAAAACTGGGAGGACACATACCCCTTCCACACTGACTCCAGTGGACCTTGAACCAAAATAAACAGGCCTAAAAGCAAAAAAAAGATCTTATTCACCAGCCATCTCCAAATCCACAACTACTTCTGACAGAGAATTTTCCTCCCGTTGCCTCTCTCAGGGCTTAATATCTCCTCTTCCAATTTAAATAAACCGATTTCTCAAATGTCTCGCTTGTAGAGGGAAGGAAGTATGGAGAAATCGGCAGGATTATTTAAGAGCACACAGTCAGCAACTTGACAAAAACTAAAAGAATGCAAATAAAAGGGGCTCTCATGTACTTAAAGGCAACCAGACCTACCCTCATGTCCTGCGCTGTTCACTTGACCAGAATGTCTTGAATTTGGAAAAGAAGGAACTATTTATGTCTAGTAACAGGCAAAAATTCCATGGTGTATTTGCACTAACAAGGTGCAACCTCTCCAAGATCAAACTTACTGTAAAAAGGGGTCCAAAACAATGAAATATTTATATAAACTTCTAACCCCATAACAGCAGTATGAATAAACAGATTTCAGCCCTAACCAAGTGAAAGCTGGACACTGTCACCAAAACACTGCTTGGCACTGCTGGTTTGCATGATCCACGCCGTGGGAATGGCTTTGGGGTGCAGAAGTCCGGCATCAGGGCCTTCTGTGCACCAAGTGAGGGGGCAAACGCACAGGGATGGAGCACCTGAGGGTTTGTTTGGAACCTGCTCCTGCCCACAGAGCAGAGCCGAGGAAATCCGTGTTCCCCACGGGAGAGTGACAACACAGCCTGGTCTTCACGGGCAAGGGAAGTATTGCTTGGATGGGATACAGCATTTGCTTGGCTGGGCTCAAACCGGGGAAAAGTAAGAACTGCTGGTTCTATTTTCTGGTTAAGATTATGGGGAAGCTACTCACAGAACAAGATGAGCTTCTTAAAAGTATTTCAGTAATAAATCAAAACAAATAAACCCTATTTCCACACCGTAAGCGAATCCAAATGCTCTCTCCAGTTGTCCTCACATACACTACCACAGCAAACAGCCTGACAAATCTGCTAAAAGCCTTAAGAAGCCTAAATTAAATATTCATATTCTGAAAATGATGAAGCCAGCACAAAACCCCGAGTCTCCTTTGCCACTGCAGCTCTGTATAGCCCAGAGCAAGAGATGAAAGATTTCCTGCAATCTGTGATGCCGAGCTGGAATCTCCATAAAGGAGAAGGACACTGGTAGCTCTGCCTTCGGGAGTTCAGGGTTGAGTTTGCCACTGGGGGATTTTCCTGAGATGCTCCCTTGCCTCTCTGTTACCTAACAGAGATCTACCCCCATTTCCTCCAATTTAAGGATCCCTGGCTGGTCAGGTTTTAATAACAACCTGAAAAGATTTGTCAAAAGCTCCTAAAAGATCTTGTAATTGAATGATGACATCAATTACTTAATTTTAATGAGAATGAGATCATATTTTAATTTTCCATTCTGCATTAAATTTCAAGCAAAGGTGACTGTGCAGTTTGTCTCAGCAATAGCCAATGCTCCTCCGAGGTGGAAGCAGAATTACTTTCAATAACAAATTAAACTTGATTGCCTTATTTCCCATTAGCACTTAATTCTACAGAATTAGCTTGGGTTTATTACAACGCAAAAAGACACATATATCCTCCAACTTACTCATCGAAAACAGAAGCCCAACTTTGACCTCTCTGGTTCTCACAACAGGAGAAAGTCCTGACAGCTAAATTCTGTCTAGGCATGGACAGAGCAGAATTCAATACGCAACTCTGAAACGTCCAAGAAAAACCCCAAACCTACAAAGAAATGAGACAAAACTTAACGAATGCAGGACCTGAAAAAGCAAGGTAAGAATTGCAGAGGGTGTGAAATTAGACTTGTCTTGTCAGTCATTTGTGGGGACCCCGAGGTCTTCAGTTCCACATCATCCCCGACGAAAAAGGCAGGGTGGAGGCCACGGATGGACACAGGTGCACCAGGCACAGCTGCTGCTTCAGCTTCACAGCGTGACCCTGGCAGAGTTACTGGACATCTGTGGCCTAATTCCACCTCTGTTTAGGCTGGTAAGGAAGGCAGGGACTTTCCAGGCCTCTCCATCACTGCAGGAGCCCCACCTCTTCTAAACCTGGAAATCCTACAGAACACTGTGGTTTGCCCATCTAAGGATCATCCGAATTGCAGTCTTGCTCCACTGACCTGCAACCCATTCCAGCATCCGTGCTCTGTGTCTTGCTCCAGTCTATTCCACATCATTGCCCATCCCTGGAAGCGTTCAAGGCCAGTCTGGACAGGGCTTGGAGGAAGCAGAGAGAGTGGAAGGTGTCCCTGCCCATGGCAGGGGGTGGAATGGGATGAGCTTTAAGGGTCCCTTCCAACCCAAACCATTCCATGATTCCATGACTTCAGAAATTAGTTCACTTCCTACTTGGTCTCCCAACTTCACTTTTAACACGAGTTCCTCCACCACAGCCTATGTGACCTTTCCAGCCTCACCACTGAAGAGATGAAAATTCAACATTCCCTTTTATTCCTGCTAGAAATGACAACATAAAAAGTACTTGGACAGGAACCATCTGTTCCTGTGACTAATGGAGCCATAATCACTGGATAACAACCATTCCACAGAACGTTCCACTGTTTATAAAACCAGGGTGTCAATGTAATAATATTAATGGGGAGCTGCTTGTGTCTTTTGGATAAAATATGGTATTCACAGCAGGCTTTGCTTTCAGCTACAAACACCATGGCCTTTTACAGCAAAGCAAAGCACCACAGACAGCACTCACAATTAGGGGGTGGAGGGGCAGGAAGGGCTAAGGACGTGTTGACAGTAATAATTTAAGATGAGATATTCTGCCAAGAAAGAGAAACTAAAGGATTAATGTCCAAATAGAAAATCTGCAATTAAGCAAAAACCTCTGAAAGAGAAGGACTGCGGACACGGCTCCGGGCTGGATCGTTGCCCTCCAATTTGTTCTCCAAGACTTCTCTGCTGACTCCATCTGTTTCATAGAAGTAAAATTCATGCCACGCCATGGAACAGTCTCTCAAGAGAAATGATGATGTTTGGGAAATAAAACAACCACTTCTCTCCAACATGTCTTGCACAACAGGATTACTTCTTTCTTAGCACTGGGATTCTACAAGCACAACACAGAACTGTATAAAAAACACAGAAACGAAATAAATTCCTTGGAGAATCCCAGCAGAGTTGCTCCTACCGAACACAGCGCTGACCTGCAGTGACAGCCAGTCTGAGCATCCACAGAAACACCTGCAGGCTGTAGTACCTCAGATTCACCCAGGAAACTCTGGAGAGCTGTCTCCTCTAGCCCTAATTCTGCTGGAAGAAGACAGAACAAAATTCCTCCTGGGACCACCAGGTCACACGCGGGTGGCCCCCAACTCCATGAAAATACACAGCCGCACAGAAGCCACAAATGCAGGATGTGCTCATGACCCAGCACTGTGGTCACAGTTCCCTGAAGTGTGATACTGAATCAGTTGTGCTGCGCACAGGCAGGATTGAATATTTCATGTTAAAAGCTCTAAAAGTAGGAACAAAAAAAGCCCTGGCCCAGAAGTGCAGCCTGTCAAAATCAGCCGCTCAACTGACAGATAGTGCTGTACCCAGCAGTGCTGAGAAGCCTGGCATGACAGCCATAAATCACTCCAAAATCTTCTTTTCATGCCGAGGAAAAGGAATGGCAAAGATGCGAACATGAAAACTTGCCCATTTTTAATTTGCTTGGTTGCACTTGTTTAAAATTGACGTTTATTTTGATAGTTGAGTTTGTCTCTCCTTTTTATTTCTGCACGCAGCAAGCTGAGAATGAGGAATTTATCATATGGAGAAACCAGTACATCCCAGAGGCACCTTCCCCAGAGCTAAAGCAGCCTGACCACTGGAGATATGTCCTACCCTGAGAGCAGGGGGAAGCCACACACGGGCCCCAGACGTTCCGTAAGGGAACAGTTCCGCCAGGGTTCTTGCACAGAAGATCCTTTCCCATGGTCTGGTTTCAGTGGACGGGGTCAGTGCTCTCCTGACAGACCCGCAGGTGGAAAATCCTGAGAATTCAGCACAAGATCTTCGAATTCAAACACAAACAGGGCCTCGAGAGCTAATGGACACTGACATGCAGAAGTGTGTGATCACTTCCAAGCGGCTGCCTTCACCTCCCTCCCAGAGAGGCCAAGGAAGGCCCTGGGGATGCACCAGTGCCTAAATGGACGCAGGTTTCCTTTAGTCTCTAACAAAGGCTTGGAGCAATTGGCACATTGCCCAGCCTTGCTGCCTTCTTCCTCCTCAGATGTGCTTCCATCCACAGATAACACGGGGCGGCTTTGAATTCGCACCCTGCACAATCAGAGGGAAAGGACAGCACAGGAAACCCAAGTCAGCTTTTCCCCTCGGCGAGGGAACTCCCTGGAACAGCCTGCACAGTCCTTTTCGTTGACATGCCCAACACAATGTCACAGGAGACAGCAGACAGTGTGCTCAGAGCTCCACCATTAACTGGTTTAGTGAGTTAAGACACAGATCTGTCTGCAACTGCTTGGGGCAGAATGTGCTGAAGGAGCAGAAATGCACCTTTCAAGTAGGAATCCATGAAACAGCTTCAAACGATCTCTTTGAATGGTGGAAACAATCCAACGACTGCAAGCTTACCCCAATGTGACAGTACCTCTTGGGGACTTCTTGTCACACTTCACCCACAGAAAACTATTCTGAAATAGCTCTTCCTGACAGCAGAATTATAGAAAAACCAGCTCTGACATTTCCCAGGTCTCTCTACTTCGCTAGTTCCTCTCCTTCTCCCTTTCTTGGACTATTTTACAGACTCCTCTCACAGTGTCAAGGATTCCACTGCAATACTGTGAATTTCTTTGTGCCTGTGAGGTCCTGCATCCAAACCCAGAAGCAGCTGTACCAGCACAGCCTCAAGGTTGTCACTTCGCAGGGTGGGAGCACCAGAAAGCCGTGCACACGCTCCTGGCCGCACCAGGGTCAGATCCTTCATAACCTGAAGCCAAACTCAACCCTCAGAGAAGATTATTTTCTCCTTCCCCAGTTCTCCAGCCAACTCTCTCCTTTTATCCTTCTGCCCAAATCATTGTGTCTCTGCTGGAAGAGGAGCCTGCAGTGCCGTACAACACCTCTGTGTTCACACCATTTCACCTGGTCTGTCATTTTAAACATTCCCAGGAAGGTCTTCCATCATTTTAAACAAGAGAACATAACAAGTAATTACTTTTCTAGGAGAAGAGGCCAAATTCTGGCATCCTGGAGAACTTTTATGACCATCAGCCCCTTATTTTGTGTCTCCCTGCCTTGTGCTCTGCTGAATCCAATTAAATATCTGGAAGGTGAGAAAGAGAAAACGTCACCTTTGCCACAGACTCAATGTCAACGAGTGTGAGCCTCCATAAATACATCCCTGAGAGCTGCCAGTACATGAACTTTGATTTCCATTTGTCTTTTCCCATCAGGTTCAACACCAGGAATCACCTTCACATCCCACAGGGAAGTGAACGAGCTGAACACCATCAGCTGTCCCACTGCACACCAATAGCTGAGAAGGATCCTTCCAGGAATGGGATTCCTGCAGGGACGGGATCACTACAGGGATGGATCACTGCAGGGAAGTGTGTGTAGGACAAATCTCTGCAACTCTCTCGAGCTAGAGGATCCCATTTCCCAGGACAAAGCTCAAAGGAGAGCAGGCAGTACAGGAGAACAGTGCAAAGCAAATGGAACGTGTTTGGACAAGAACCAAAATCCGAACCTCGACCTCTGGTACCAACCCCTCGGAATCAGCAACAGCCACAGGTAACAAGGGAGATTTTAGCCCCCTCTGTACAGGAGCTACAACAGAAGAATTGGAATCAGAGGAGGCAGGGAGGAGAAAGGTCCAAATGTTCTTTTTTTCCTCAAGTCACACCTGGAAAAATGGCTTTGTTCAGATTTATTAAAAATCAGCTTATCCACCATGGAAGAGAGGAGACACACACCATGGGGTGAGTAATTACTCCCTAAGACACAGGACAGGAATCACAGGAACATCAGGTACGACTTTGCTGGATCCAAATGCTTTTCCTTACAGCTTCCATGCTACAACCAGCTACTTCTAAAAGTGTTTTACCAAAGCTCTGTCCAATGAACAAGAATTTGATACACAAAAGGCAAAGGGTAATTACATCTTCCTGTTTGCTCTTCTTGCCAGACTTTTTTTTTTTGAAGGCCTACTGCAAAAAGAACTGCCTTGAAAGCCTTCCAAGGCAACACCAGCTCCAGGGTTATAGATTTTTCTGATTTTGGGGAAATATGAGGGCAAATTAACTCAGGCCTCTGTGCTTCTGGTCAAAATGACTAAAAAAATGTTCCCATGTCCTTAACACAAATGGCAACTAGCCCTACACAATTTTTACATGCTGCAATTTTAAAACAGGACTTAACAAGCAAAGTGTATCAAACACAGGAATAACTACACAGAAATGTTTGCTCAAGGTTTCTAGGTGTGGCTGCAGCCAAGACATAATAGGATTATTTATATCTGACTCATTTGCTTCGCCTTCATCCACAATTCTCCCTATTTGGGACTCAGTAATTGACTTCTTTCTGCACCACACGACTTTTTAAAATCAGGACATTTTCAAGGAGGACTTGAAAATTTAAAGCAGAGAGGAAAAATCCCACAAATACAGCGGGTTTCTACCATGTTCAACCAAACCTGACCATCACCATCATGGAAAAACTTCCTGAACGTGCAGCACAGCGAGACATCCACTCACTGGTAATCAGACTGCACATGTCACAGCCTGAGCGACAACGTCCCCTCAGCCACGGAGGGTCTGATGTCCCCTGGTCTGTGTCCGAGCTGCTCACCTCACCCCTGTGCATCTCCCCCCCCCTTTCCTGCCTGGGAACTCAAAATAACAATACTTCCCCCTTTTCACTGCGCCAGCTTCCAATCCCAAATTGCGTAAGAATGGAGGTTTTCATTACAATTACAATAAGAATTGTTCTTTTTTTAATCCACAAGGGATCACTTAAAGTTTCTGCCCTAAGAATAAACACAGGTCTCAGGCTCAAAAAACATTTACACACGAGCACTTGGCCATTCAGAGATCTCCTTTTCGTAACACATGGGGCTTCAGTCTCATGTTCAGTATTTTGTCAGGATTGGCACAAAAGCCTAAAAAAACTGTCTCAGAAGAATTTATAATTCGGTTACCTACAAATTCTTTCACTGCTCATGAAACCCAAACGCAGTAAAAGGTTTGGTATTTTCTTAAGGAATACGGCTTGGATTCCTAAAAGTTTCAACCCGTGCCCTCTCCAGTTGGCCAAAGTTCACGGCTTTCTGCAGAGCTGCGGCACCTGAGCTCCCCGAGATGGAAAGAGTGAGGTGCTAAGAGGTGAGAGCAGCCTGAGCCAACGCTGCTGCCAAGGGCTTTGTTATGAAACCTGGGATGCAGCTCTTGAGGACACACCACAGAGCAGAGATGCTTTTCTCCAGCACAAGAGCTATCTGAAGTGAATTTCTCCCCTTCCTCATCACGCACCACGAGCAGCCCCGCAAATGCCGTCGGGACCTTGCTCCAACCACCCCATGGGACACACAGCAATCTCCTGAATGCCAGAAATGGAACACCTTTAACAGGCATTTTCCGCTTGTATTCAATTAAGGGGGGAAAAAAAAGGCAGCACAGTTTAAGAACTGCAGATCTGTGTATTCTCTACCAGGGACTTTTATCTCCCGCTCCGATCACCTGACTCCCTGACTCCACTCTCCATCACAGGGTGAATAATCACAGCCTGGAATTTGCCATGTCACTTCCCAGCTCCTTGGAGGAACTCTCCTTGTCCTCACCCCAGTGACAATGCACATTGTGAGCAGGAATGTCAGAGCAGAAACGGCCAGAGCTCGCCTTCCTCACACCATGGCCCAGAGTGACCTCGTACCACTGTCAACTCTGCTCTTACCTCTTGCTAGAAAGGGAGCACAAAACTTCAACACCTCCTTCCCCTCCTCGGGGCTTCTTTGGGCTGGTCAGCTCCTCTCTGGGATCACTGTTTCCAGAGAAGTGCGCACTTACAGTAACAGGGAAAGTTGATGATAGGAATGCAACCACCAGGCAAAGAAAGCAGCTGTATCAGGCCATCCCTGATGTACACACGCTGCTGCTGCTGCTGCTCTCAGGGAGCAAATCACAGCATTTCCAGAAAAGGTGCTTCAAACTGAAATGGCTCCTCATAGATTAATTAGCACCCGAAATGAAGAGCTGATGCATTAAAGGTGGGGGTGGGACAACAGGAAACACAAAACCTCCTTCAAGCACGTCCTCACCTGACAGCCCTTTCTGGAATCACACACAGGGACGGGGCCTGAAACCAAATCTTTCAGCCCTCGACCTTTTCTGCTGTATCATTCCCGCTTTGATCACATCCTTCTAATTTATGGCCAAGCACGCGTCCCATCAGAACTTACTTTGCTTGTACGTTCCAAACCTAGCACTTCCAAAATCTCCCATGGCTTGTCCTACACACACAGCGTGTCTGCCTGGTCACCCTTCCCACACCCCACCCAGTCACCCAGGACAGTCCGTCCTGGTGGCAGCTACAGCAGTGGATCCTATGGAAAACTATTAGTGGGAAAAGTCTTGTTCTGAGCTTCCTGTCACAGCACGGAGCAGCTCGGAAGGAGAGGGGGAAGTGCCACATGTGGATCGATTCCCAGGGGAACAGAGAGCTCTGTGTGCCCCATGGAGACACCTGGCTGCGGTGACAGCGGTGACTTCCCTCCCCTCCTGACAGGTGAGCTCTGTCAGGTCCCTTCCCTCTGGAAAGGAAAGCTCTGTCGGGTGTTCCCGTTCGTGCAGGAGGGAAGGAGATAAAGCAGAACTTCCTCCAGAACTACCTGTGCTGCTCTCAGAGAAATGAATTACAAACCTGTATTAGAGGAACACCAATATTGCTATTCCCAAGTAAATTTCTTAATGCAGTGAGCTAAAATCCAGGAATACAAACACTGACTCATCTTTGCAGTTTACGCTTTATCTACAATAAAAAGCTTATTTGTCCAACTCCTTTAGGACTAAGCCAAGGGAACAATATCCCTCCTAAGAGCAAAAGACAGGAAAAACATCCCAAACAATTCTTTTCCACCGCTGCACTTTAGACCTGATGTTTGACATTAGTCCTGATCCCAGAGGCAAAATGGGAGCGCTCCATGCGCTCAGTCACCCAGCTCCCACGGCTACAGCCATCCTAAATGGAATGCATTATTCCTGCATTAAAACATATGTTTTTCAAGGCAGCCAGCCATCCGGCTGTTCCAAGGGAGATTACAGAAGACCTAATTTTATCAGGCAGGGATACAATTCTCCTGGTTGTTTTTGCTCCCTAGGGACATGGAGCTGGTGAAAGCAGGTTGCCTGACTGCTGGGGAACAATTCCGAGAGGCTCCGTCGCTGATCACTCAGGCAGTAACTGGAATCCTGGGTCCACAAAATGTATTAATGGATGCCCTGTAGGCTCTGTGGGCTCCCATCCCTGTGGAATTCAGAGGCCAGGAAGACCTAGTTTGCATCAGCAATTCTCAAGTCAACAAGAATTAGAAAGAGTTTATGTTGGCAGAGAAGTGCTAAAACTTTAAGTTTTTCTTTCCTTTTTCTTTTTATCAGCTTAAGTTACACTAAATAAAACAAGGTGTTCGCTCACAGCAAGGAAAGCTACATTACTATTACATTACTATCTTTGGTATAAACTCAGTGTAACTTAAACTTACGTCCTGCCTATGTTTACTTCAAGTAGTGTTTCACAAACTCTCAGCTTTGAAGTTTGAAAAGAACACAAACTGATGGAGACAGGCCTTTTACTCCAAATATCAGGCAAGAGCAACAACCCAGTACATGATTCAAGATGAGAAATACAGGTGTGAGGCTTCTCCCAAGACTTCTCATGAAATGCAATGGGAAAATTCGTGTAGCAGATGGAATGCTGCTGCCTGCAGAGCATCCGTTAGCTATAAATCACTGTTTCCTCACACATGGTGCAAATGTAAGAGTCTTCCATTCTAATTAATAGAACGAGACATCCTGGCCTGGTGACTCTTCCCTGATTTCACAAGCTCTCCAAAAAAATTTTGGATTGAATCAGCCTCAACAGAGAGAAATGCTTCAATTCCTCTCTCTATGAATTCAGGTCCAAAAAAGCAACTGAGCAACTCACTGAGCGATTCAGGAAATGCTTTTTATAACTGAGACACACGGTTTAAAGAAAACCATTCTAAGAAATTATCTGCACATTGTATTTGAAAGAAATGCAAACAGGAACTCTCCAGCTTCTGCCCATCCCTCGGGAATGCTGACCATGAGTTCACTCTTTGGCTTCTGAAACTTGCCACTGAATAAACATGATAAATCCAGTGAACAGAAAACTTCATGACAAACACTAATCAGAGAGAGGGAATCAGGAAGGAACCGTCACCCTTTCCACAACATCAGCAGTGAACCAGAAACACGGGGGGTGCTCCGCGTGCACTTCCCTGTGGAGCTCCAAGGATTGCCTGCTTCGCTGCATGCTGGGAGGAGCAGCAGCTCTGTGCAGCTACTCTGCCACCCATCACATTTCCTACTCAATATTTCATGCTACAGAATTTAAAATAGCAAACTGAAGATCAGTTATCTAGGACACCACAGCAAACTCCAAATGCGGCTTTAGCGCAGCTGTGCCAGGCCAACAGGTCTGGTGAACATTCCCAGCCTGAGCATCCAGCTGAAATGGCAAAGATCACCCATCCTGGAAGGACTAACCATCATAAAATCCAAACTGGGAATCATTGCTACCAGATGTCCCCTCCACCCAGCTCAGGAAACTGGTTCTAACTCCAGCAAAGCTTCACAGAAGCAACCAGGGAGGAGGTGCAGGACTCTCTTTAAAGCCTCTAATTTCCTCCTCTCCCCAAGGCAAAGGGTCAGACCTGCAGCTTTTAAAAAAAGCCCCAAACTCACTCCTCATTTCCTAAGTATAAAAGGGACAACACAAAAATATGCACATTCTTTAACTTTCCTGGTTATTTTTTATTATTCCAGTCTGGATGCTCCAAAAACCTTCCTCCTCTTCCCCATGTTTACATGCTTCAATCATGTACCAACAGTAAACCTGACTCCCACTCACAGTAGCCAAAGTATTTCTTCCAGTATTTGTGTTTAACTCCCTCTCTCCAAACCATTAATCACTTAAATCACTCTGCTTTGACCATCTGCAGAGCAGAAGTCTGTGATCATCTTGTGGACCTTCTGTTTGCTGCACTGGTGACAGATCTGGTACTTTGCTCCTCCTGGTCACGACTGGAGCTGGATTTCCTTTTCCTGTGACACAGACGCTGCATGGAATCCATGTGCTCCGTGCTTACATCACTTTTTCCTGGGCTGTGAAGCTAAAGAAAATACAATTTCATCCACAGTGAAAGCAGATGAGGGATCTGTACTGGGATCTTTGTAGAGCCAGCCAAGGCTGGATGATCCCTGGATGAGCACAGCCAGCTCCCTGTGACAGCTCCAGGAGGGTTTTAGGCATTTCAAAGCTCTCAAGCTGTACCTGCACTGGCTGCACACAGAGACTGCGTCAAAGCCCTGCACAGATTTCTCAGCAGATTTGGGACCCACCTGCTGCCAGTCCTGCAGGTAAATTAAGGAAGCAACATTAAAGCTTTCCCAGTGCTGGTTTTGCCTAATGCAAGACTTGTGGGTGAGATGCTGCATAAATGCACAAAAACCACCTGTAAGTCCTGTTAGCTACAGGCTGATCAGATCCAACTTGCTTATGTTTATAAAGCTCTTCTTCAACCTTTTCTGTGCTTTGCCCACAGTTCCTCTCTGAGTGGGGGAAGAAACTGAAGTGAAACCTTTCTGCTCACTCAGCACAATCCATACAGCCAGTCCCTACTCAGACAATTACTTCCTTTGACTCTGTAATTTAAATTCTGTGCTTCAGCTGCTTAATCTATAAAAAAGGTCCTCACCTACTTTGACAGGCGCCTGGCAATCAAAGATTGCAACCTGAAACACACAATTTTTAAAAGATCAGAGAAATACCCTGATTCCATAAGAAATTTTCAAGCCAAACAAAATAAAGACTCTACCCACTTGCTTGAGTCAACATGTTTTCTTCCAGTAAGGTTCTATCCTATTTGGCCAGCCTTCAGTCCTGAGTTCCCATCGTTTTGCTGATACTCCTTTTTCCATACACGGCCAAGATCCTTCTGTTTCTTCAGCTTCTGAAAATCCTCACACAAACCTTTGCTCTGCAGACAGAGCCTCAGCTCTCCAGCGAGGGACAAACAGCTTTGAAAGGAACAAACCCAGGTGCATGGAGCCATTCACAGAAACACCCACCCAGAATCACAAACCAGACAGCAAATGTGTGTTTAGCTAGAAAAGTAAACAGAAACCAGCTCCTTCTGCCCACTAGGCAGGAGGGAGGAGTGGTAACCCTGTCACAGAACGCAGAAGTGGCTGAAATGACGTCCAAGGCCTGAGCTGCTCACAGGAGCTCCTCATTACTACGAGGTGGAATTCCCCTGCCCTTCCCTGGACGTTCAGATATCTCCAGCTGGCGTTCTCTCCACTCACCCCTTTACCAGCTAAAAAACACCAGGCAAGACAGAAACCACAGCGACACAAACCCCAGCAGCCAAATAAGCTCTTTACGTGGGTGTTTAACCCCCGCGGAGCCAGGCTGGGCCCCGCAGTGGGGCTGGCAGGAGGTTGTCCTGCTGTCACAGCCAGAGCTCTCACCTCCAGGAGAACACGCTTCCCCACGCAGGCAGCACAACAGCCACGTAACGTGCCCTGTATGAAACAAATCCTCTGGACGTGCTTAATTAAAGCCTTTGAATCTGGATATTCCGGAGTTTCCCAGCTCCACTAGCAGCTGGGATGAGGTTGATGTGAGAGGAGCTGCTGGAATGTTTCACCCAAGGTGTAAAAACACCCAGACATCCCCAAGCCCAGTGGCGAAGTGCTTTAATATTAACTTTTTTCCACCGAATATGGGATGAATTCAGACATTTATCTTGCACCGTGCACCCTTCAGCACACACTGAGAACATTCTAAGGAACAGCATCACGTGGGGGATCCAAAGACACCTTGCTGAGCCCTGCAGCTCAACCCAAAGGTGAGACTGAGCTCCCGCACTCACAGACGTGAAAATGGGGGAAAAAGTCTTCTTTAAAGTTAATATCCCTGGCACTTTAACTCATCAAACAGAAACAGATGTAAATACAAAGACAGCCCTTCCCATCATTAGTGATGCATAATGTGGGTGTTACTGACAGATGAAGAAAAGCACCAGAAAGAAAAATATCCCAAAAGCGAGAAAAGAAGGAAAACATGAGTAATGAGCAGGTTCCAGATTTCCCACAGCTCCATGACCCAATTCTCAGCTGATACATAGTTATTGTTACTTGAACATTCTTCCTTAGAGGTATCAACACTGATCCCTTCTGGGAGGGAACGGGAGGTCTCCCTAAGTTTAGATTCACATACAAATGTTCTTCATACTGATAGAAGACAACGAATTCTTACGCACACTTAGAAAGGAATGAGTTGGTCTCAAATCCACCGCCGAGGCCCAAGCCATACAGTAAGATGCAATTTCTGTTGATTAATGAACAATTAATGTTTCCTGAAACACGTCCCACTACTTTGCTCAGACGTTTTCACTGGACCCAGGGATGGGATGACTGTTACTTCCGCGCTGACCACAAGGCTCAGGAAGGAATAATCCAGAGGTATAATTAGTCCTGTTGCTCTGTCTGCACAGATTGTTCCTTAAGAAACTCTCACGGCTCATCATTGCAAACTCTGATTTCTATTTCCAGCATACATTAAAGTAATCCTGCTCCACTTTGCACCCTGCTTGCTGACGCAGCACCTTTCACAACCACAACGCCAGATAAGGCTTTAATATTATATTCCCCCCCCCC
>VZTE01005091.1:271774-294500 GCA_013397775.1 Eulacestoma nigropectus | reverse complement strand
GCTCCCCGTTCTGCCCCCGGTCCTGATTCTGCTCCCGATCCCTGGTCCCGGTTCTGCCCTTGGTCCCGGTTCTGCCCCCAGTCCTTGTTCTGCCCCCAGTCCTGGTTCTGCTCCCGATCCCCGCTCCCGGTTCTGCCTTCGGTCCTGCCCCTGGTCCTGGTTCTGCCCCCGGTCCTGGTTCTGCCCCCGGTCCCGGTTCTGCCCCCAGTTCTGGTTCTGCTCCCGATCCCCGGTCCCGGTTCTGCTCCCTGGCCCCGTCCCCGGTCCCGGTTCTGCTCCCGTTCCTGCCCCCGTTCCCATCCCGGGGTCCGCTCTCGGCTTCTCCGCCGGCCGGAGCGGGCAGCGGGCGGGGTGAAGCCTCGGCCTCTCCGGAGCTGTGCCCAGCTCTGGGCTCCTCAGGACAGAAGGGACCTGGAGCTCCCGGAGCGGCTCCCGCGGAGATGACGATGAAGGGACTGGAGCAGCTCCTACGGGGGAACGCTGAGGGACTGCGGTTGTCCAGTCTCGAGAGGCGACAACTTAGACAGGACCTCATCCAAGCGTACGAATATCGAAAGGGGGTGCTGAGAGGATGGAGCGGACTCTGCTCCGCGGGCCCAGCACCGGGACAAGGGGAACGGGGAAGAACCAACACCCGAACATCAGGAATAACTGCTCTGAGCACTGGACCCGGAGCGGGTGTGGTGCCTCCCTCCCAGGGCCTATTCCAGAACCCTCGGGACACAATCCTGTGCCCCGCGCTCTGGGATGACCCTGCTGGAGCAGGGCTGGGCCCCGATGGGACCCACAGGGTTCCCTCAGGCAGCCTGGAATTGTGTGACAAAGCCCCTCAGCGGGACCCTGAGCCCCCCAGCACCCGTCAGAGCTGAGGGTCCCCCTTCACCCCACCACCCTCACTAAAAACATTTCAACCTCCACAGACACAAGCAAGAGCTCAGGGAGTTGTGTTTTAAGGGTTTTTTCTTTTTTTTTTTCCTTTTTTTTTTGTTTTGTTTTGTTTTTGGTGGGTTTTTTTCTCTTTTAAATCAGCTTTATTTTTCTAACTGTTATTTCAATTTCCCATAGCACCTTGGCAATGTCAAAAACAAATACAAATACATGTATTATCATCTGAACACTTAAAGCATGAACCTACTTTACACAAATTTTGTTTTGGACATTTTGACAACAGGAATAAACCAGAACAGACAGTCTAAAAGCCAGATAAGTCGCTTTTTTCTCCTTTCCTACCACTTTGAAGAGAGATCGTCAATGCCAAGGGGAAGCTGGATTCATCCGGGAGGAACAAGATGTCTGTAGTAACTCGAGCTCAATATATTATCTGAATATTTTGTATTCTATAAAAATTAGAACAAAACCCATTTATGCACAGTCTGTTTACATTTGAAGTTGCATTTTTTTTTTTGGAAACTGTATCCATAACTGAAGTTCCATAAAAATAAACATCTGGTTCTTAAATATAAAATTTTAAAGTTGTTACAGGTTAGTTTGCAGATGGATTTTTTTTTTTTTCAGAAATAAGTTGCTTTAACTCCATTTCAAGTCCTCCCAACTGTACATTAAAAACAGACTCAATGAACCTCTTGAAGTGCCTACGCTAAAGGCACCGAAGAGAAGAGCCAACTAAAATACTACAACAACCCAAAAATTATGTACCATCCTAAAGGAAGCTCAGACTATATGGAATATATACACGCAAAGAAGAGCATGATAAATCATTCAGATTAATGGCAACAATCTTAACGTTTCAGAAGGAAATATCAAAATTAGAAACAAAAACTCTATTGCATATCTGTAGTAATCAAGGATTTACAAAAAAACTCATCAGAAGCCATTTCCCCCCGAAGTGCATTTCTGTTGCATCGTCTGTAATACAATGGTGCATTTTACAAATTTAAAATATCATCTGTACATACCAGATATCTCAGCCCAGGTAAACTCACCTGGGAACAGTAAAAATCGCGGACAGTTTCAAGACAATTAAGCTGATATTGACAAAGTAGTAAGGCCATAGCTATTTAACTACAGTAAAGCATTGATTAAGTCACTTATTTGCTACTGATCTGCCACAGTATCATCTTTCTCTTCTGGTTAATAGTGGGTTACTTTTTTTTGTTTGGGTTTTTTTTTTTTTTTAAACCTACAGCTAAAACTGCACCATCATACTGTGCCAGGCTAATTTAAAAAAAAAAAAACAAACAAAACAATAAAACAACAAGAGCAGGAATGTAAGATACTATAAAACTAACTTAATGTTAGAAATCAAAAGAAACAAAACTTTTTGCACTTTTAATTTTACTATCACATGCAAAGAATTTCTTCTTTTCACTCCCCAGCAGAAGCACAGGAGAGTGCCCCGATCTTTTCCACACACAGTAATTTGGAAAAGAGCTGAACTGGGAAGTGTATTTCTGTCCCTAAGAGAAGTCAACAACTCTGAAAAGAAGTCACAGTTCCTAAAACTGAAAGTCAGCTGCGATTTGCACCTCCTGGTACTTAATATCAGCAGAGCAGGACAATTTGTATCCTGTGAGGGTACACCCAGAGGGAACCACGGAGAGCTGTTGTCACTTGGAGTGCACCTGGAGCCCGGTGAACAGGGACAGTTCAGCGCTGCTGACAGAGCAATCCAGCTCCCGTGAAATCCAAGAGCTGCCCCAGCAGTGGGTCTGGCTCCAAACCATCCCTCTGTCCCAGTTTCCCCAGTATGCCCAACGGGTAAACTGGTGGGGAGGGACACAAGACCCTTTCCCAGCACGGGGAGGAGAAGGCAAAGCCAGTCCCTGCCAGGTCCCAGTGCCAAGAACTCCCACCCCACTACAGTTTCACAGCCTCTGTATCCAACTGGGAATTTCCCCCTGCACAGAAAAGAATAGAAAGAAAAAAAAACAATCCCCAAACCATGGTTAGAAATGGTGGAAGGGAAATGCTCACGTGAAATCCTTGCACGCAGGTGTGAAATAAATCATTCCAAGTGCCCTAAGCTGAGAGAAGTTTGGATATGCTGGGAAAAGCCAACATTTACAGCCTGACTTATATTCACTGCACAAGAGCCACAGCCTGCTGCTGGGAACACTCCCAGGACTCCCAGAGCACCCCTTTCCCATCACCCTACAAGGAAGATGGAGCCACAGTTGGTTGGGTTTTCCCACATCTGATCAATGACAAAGTTCCATTTCACCATTCGGGTCCTCTCAGCACAAGCAAGTCACTGACACTGGATCAGGGAATTCTGAGCAACACCTGCACCAGCCCCTTCCCTCACAATTCCTCCTCGAAACAGCCAACAGCTGTCGGCATCCCAACGCTTCCTCAACGTCCCAGAACACATCTCCCCTAAACACCCGTGACCATCCCACTGGCTTGTTTTGTTCCAGTTTGGCTGCAGGAATTGTTTAGAGCCTTTAAAATGAATTAAACTTTGCATTCATTGCATTTCAGGACTTTGACACGAAATATTTAAACTTCCCTATCATTCCAACAAGAGTAGCGTTACCAAAATAAACGGAGAAGGGTCTGTAAGAATCCCTAAACTGTGGATGTGATCAACGATTTTTTTTACTAAATTAAAAAAAACCTCCCAAACCCAGTACAGGTAGTTTAAAAGTGAATAGTGATTTTGGGTTTTATATATGTACCTATATATATCTATACATATCTATATATATAAATATATATATGTATACATACTTCAGGACCCGAGGAGATGGCAGGAAGCTGAGTCAGGGGAGGTTTAGGTGGGAGATCAGGAAAAGGTCCTTCCCCAGAGAGGGGTTGGGCAGGCTCCCCAGGGAAGGGGTCACAGCTCCAAGCCTGTCTGATTCCAAGAAGCATTTAGACAATGCTCTCGGGCACAGGGTGGGATTGTTGGGGTGTCCTGTGCAGGGCCAGGAGTTGGACTCCATGATCCTGATGGGTCCCTTGCAACTCAGCCCATTCTATGATTCTCTGACTCTCTCTCTCTGTAACATGCGTAGAAATGAACAGTTAACTGCATAAATACATTATATTGTGTTATGAATCAACTCAAAGCAATTGCCAAGCTGAATAATAAGTTAGAGAAATGACAACTCTGGCTTTATATATATATTTATAAAAATAGATATGAGTGTTCTCCAAGCAGTTGATAGAGAATTCCTACTGAGGCCCAAGTCGCCAAGGGTTATCTGGCTAAGAAATCAGAAGATGAAAAATTTCACAGTTATTTTAACTGCCACTTACATTCATTCTATGGCAACACGAGCATATATTACTAAGATGGTTACGGAATATATCACAATTGAGTTTTCCAGTGTTCACAACTTACAACTTTTAAATTTGTACACTTGCTATTCACTAAAAAAAAGAGGAAAAAATAAAGATGTGATTCTTACTGCTGGAAGCTACTTTTCCCTAACGCTTTATACAGAACTTTGAACCCTGGTATGCTGATTTTGGCAGATTAATGCGCTGAATGTTCCTATTTCGGTCATTAATCACCCTGAAACTTAACCACTTGCTGCACAATAGTGTTGCAAATTCAGTCAGCACGCAGCTGGCAAGGAGCCACCTCTCCAGTAGCTTCTCTGAACACGAGGGGATTCTTTAACTCCGCACCTTTAGTTCCACTTTGAACAGTTAAAAACGAGTCAGTTGCTATGACATCAGCTGTAAACAATGAGTTCCCAGGAGTATAAACCCTGATTTCTGGCAATACAGCAGCCAACAGCCTATTCCAGAGTCAGCACAGAGAAAACCCAGTCACAGCTCTGGTTTGCTGCCAGTCATCCAGAGATGACAGTGAGTGCCCAGAGTTCCCACCTGCAAGGCAGAATTCTGCAGCTGCAATTCCAGGCTCTTTACCTGTGCAGGTAACACCAGGTGCTGTGTAGCCACCTGCCTGTCCTACCCTGGGGCTGCCTCAGGAAAACACACCAAGAAAAATGCACTAAAGTCTGTAATAAAGAAATTAGAGAAAGTAACGAGAGAGGAAAAAAGCAAACAAACAAAACCCCAAACCTAAGGAGTTGCCCTCAAAAGGAGGCAAGGAAAAAGGGCATAATAAAGATTCTAACATGCTCCCTTTGCCTCCCTTCCACTGCATCTACGAGACAATTTCTGCTGTCCACTCACTCTCATCAACAATCCAGTATCCTGCAAAAATTATACCTTAAAAAGCTTGCTGAATGAAATATTAGTAAGGTCAAGAGACTCTACTTCAAGCTGGAAACACATGGTTTACTACAGTAGTACATTCAGTTTTCATCATCAGTGACTAAGTGATGACAACAGTTCTGGCTGCACTCGCTCCGCTCATGCTGCTGCAGAGGCCTCTGCAATGCCAGGCCATCCATGGCAGACACACCAGCCCACAAGCCAAACGTTAAATAGGTTAAAAAAAGTTCTAATTTTACAGAAATGCTCATTTTCAAAAAATAATATTCTCTTATCCTTTTCCTCCTACACCGAGGGACAGGTTAATTTGTCAACTCATATTCTTTCACTTCGTCAAAACGCTACTTTCACAACCCCAAAGCTGATTTCAAGCAGGAAACCCTCTGCAAATTAAAAACAAAAATACAAAAATTATAATCTCTATATTTATAGTGATTGGAATCCTCCAGCATTTGTGAAATCACTTTTAGAGATGAATTTTGGGACCCTCCACAACTTCTCCACACAAGCCACGCTCCAGTTCAGTACTCCCCTTCCCGAATCCTTCCCTCCTCAGTCTCTCTGCTGCTCACCAGTCCACAGCTCAAGTTAAATAGAGAATCATTGGCTGGCCCAGCGTTACTTTGGTGACCGGGGTGGCACGTACTGCTCCTTGCCAACGCGTCGCGGTGCTCCCTGAGGCGAAGATCTGCGTCCAAACTGGCGCCTCTGTTCCCTGATTTTCCCAGCAGCTCCCCTGGGAGCTCCGCTGCCACGGAACCCGGAGTAATCCTTCATTCGACCTTCAGCCCTCTCGTGAGGAGCCTTCTCCGGAGCCTTCTCCGACGTACCATTCTCTTCATTTTTGGCAGGGGGAACAATGTTGGTGCGATGCTCCCTCAGAGGCTGGACAGGGACTGGAGGCGGCTCCTTTGGGGGCTTCTGGCAAACTTCGGCGTAACTGAGCTTGCGAGGCTCCTTTGGGACCAAGGAGAAGAGCGAGGTTTACGCACCACAACCACCTCCCAGCCTATCCCAGGCACGAAGTCAAGGCGCAACAGCAACAACACGCACAGCGAGCGGAGGGAAGCTCCCGGATGCACCATCAGCACATCCCAGAGAAAGCTCCCTGTGTCATTCCCATTCCCTGCTCTGGGCCTTACCTGTGTCGACAGAGCAGGAGCTGCACTTGCTTGAGCAGAAGGTGAGGAGGCGTTTGTCCTCGGTGGCTTCGCAGCGCTGACGGGACAGACGGATGCCGGCGGGGAAGCCGGGCTGGCCACATCCTTTGGAGCAGACGCTTCTTCTGGTTTGCTCTCAGGCTGAACCGTGCTGATAAACCAACAACAATTCAAATTAAAACCTACTGGCACTCATGTTTCAGAGATTATTTCCTTTCTTTGAAGTCACAAGTTCAGAACAGAACAGCACAGCCATTCCCACCACGATCTGTTCTTTCCATCTGGTGGCCTCTGGAGAAGATACCACCCAACATTACTGCCAGACACTGGTGAAAGACTTTGCTAGAACATGCAAAGGAGTCAGCAGCACCTCGGCAGACCAAAGGGGTCACCACATTCTGGGGGCATCAGGTCCAGCACTGCCGGACAGGCGAGGGAGAGGATTGTCCCACTCTTCTGCACTGAGGTGGCCTCACCTCCAGTCTTGGGGGCAGTTTGGGCACCACAATATGAAAAACATCTAAAGCTGTTGGAGAGGGTCCAAAGGAGGAACAAGGGGATGGGAGAGGGTCTGGAGGAGTGGCTGAGGGCACTGGGTCTGTTCAGCTGGAGAAGAGACTGAGGGGAGACTCATTGGGGGTTGCAGCTTCATCCCGAGGGGTAGCTCCAATCTCTGCTCCCTGGGACCAGTGGCAGGACACGAGGGAACAGCTGGAGCTGTGCCAGGGGAGGGTTAGGTTGGATATCAGGGAAAGGCTCTTCTCCCAGAGGGGGGGCAGGCACTGCCCAGGCTCCCCAGGGAATGGGCACGGCCCCGAGGCTGCCAGAGCTCCAGGAGTGTTTGGACACCGCTGCCAGGGATGCCCAGGGTGGGATTGTTGGGGTGTCCTGTGCAGGGCCCGGGGTTGGACTGGATGATCCTTGTGGGTCTCTTCCAGCTCAGGACACTCCATGATTCCATGGTATGTCCATGTTCTCTGCATACCTCAGCACCACAGGCTCAGTCTGGCTCGGGGAGCTCACGCTGGGCACGGGCGGTTGGGCAGCGCTGGGCGTTTGTTCGTCCGGAGCGGGAGCTGGGCAGGGGGACAGGGAGTCTTTGCTTTCCTGCACACAGAGCACAAGTTGCAAAATACAGAATGATACTCAAATTTCTCCACAATATGGCACTGCAAGACATCTGAGAAGTGGGGTAGTCCCAAAGGCTGCTCAAGTCCTGATGATAGGAATTTTACTTCTTTTGGACCATCACCTCTAAAGCAATACCTCTTTATATGGGCAAAACAAGTAGTGGGTAAAACCAGAACTAAGGCTGGATGACCCAGAATATCAGTGCTTAGTCCCACCAGCTCAAAGAACGAATTCATCTAGAAAGATCCCTTGCCCACACTCCACCAAACTGTCCCTACTCCAACAGCTAGCATTCCTCTTTTGCCTGCTTTATTCCTAAACATCACTGAGTTTACAACAGCAAAACTGCTTGAGCCCTAGCTGCATTCCCACCAAAAAAAAGGGAAAATGCATTATTCTATGAACAAACCGGTGTCAAGTCTGGCATTAGAGCATTGGAATACGTGGCTCTAACAAACCAACCCTTGAACAGGGAAAAGAGAGCCACAGCACCCAGATACTCCCATGTGTGTATGGAGACAAGACCAGGCACCTTCTCTTTGCAGACTCCTTTAACGATGTCGGACATCCTGCTCTCCAGCACAGGCTCTCCCAGAATTTTTGCTGTGCTGCCAGGCAAAGGTGGGAAATTGGATGCAAGCAAGTCAAACTTTGGTGTCTGAGTCTTTGTTTCTGCTGAAGGCTGAGGTCTCTGGAGAGGGAAAACACTCGTTACTAGAGTTGCAACACTGAGCAGTAAAAGCCCTGAGCAAGTGTCAGGGAACTTCCTAGGAAAAACTGTAAACCCCCAGTGTAATCTGAGGATTTAAGGACTCTGCCATTCCTTCAGTAACTGGAAAGCCAACACTCTGCACTTTGTGTGACTCCCTGCAAAAAGGGAAGCAGAACTTACGGAAACCCGGTCGTCCTCCCGTCTCCTCCGACCTCGGAACACATTCCTCCTTTAAAGACAAGAACACCAGTCAGTGCATCCACCCAGCTGAAGTGGGCACAGCTCTGCATGAGGGGATCCACAGCTGCCTGCTGAGCCTTCCCCACACACAGCTCTGGGATGTTCTCCCTCCTCAGGAGGGGTCGAAGTCCCAACTTTGGAAGAAGCTGGAACAGAGCCAATATGGGAACAACTTCTCTTTCTCAGCCCCCTGGATGAGCATCTGACCAAGCATAGGGACAATTATTTCACAGTAATAAACTTATTAGTCTGATTTCTCACTGATCTGCCTTTTCAAGTGTCTAAACCCTGAATTAAAAGAAAAAGATATAAAATCATTTAATCTTAAAATACTGAGGAGCATCAAATCCCCAACTGAGGATTTACTTATTATTTACAGCAATACAGATGCCAACTTTATGTCAGCATCTGTTTTAATTCTGGGGACAAATCAGTTACTTTAAAATAAAGACACCTCACTGTCTTACTGTCAGCTGTTTGTCAGAGTAACTACCAGTTGGAGAGTGAAGCTGGAACCATTCCTGCTCCCAGGTCAGCATTTACTGCTACTGATTTACTTAAGCATCAGTTTTCTTGTGGCTGCTCCTTACAGAAATGTATTTTGTGCTGACGGTTGGTATCTTTGGCTCACGCAAGCCAAGTCCCAGCTGCTGTGTGACAGCAAACACGGGACACAGCCCTTTACCTGCCCCTGCCGACGCCGTAATCGCCGTTCTGCTCCAGCTGTGCCGTGGGAGAATCCTTCTGGGAATACCCTTGGTCTTGATGCCCAGCTAACGAGCTGTTGTGTCGCTCCATGACAAAATTCCTTGAGTTGGTTCTGCTCAGGTCTCCCATGGGCAGGGCCCCGGCGCCGGGCGGCCCCTCCGGGTGCTCCGAGCTGCTGGACGAGCGGAAATGGGGCTTCACCCTGCACACACAGAGTGGGAGCTGTGGGATCCCCGTGCTGAGGAACCACACCAGAACCACCACCAACTGCAGCTGGTTCGCAGCTGACAAGAAAAGCAGGAGGTCAGCAAGCACCAGAACTCAGGTTTCCTGTGTACAATTGTCAGGAACAAAGACATCTGTCTTCCCAACCTCCACTGATTCCTTCTGTTACGGTTTTCTTGCAGCTTCCACTGATGTGTTGACAAATGCAGGAAACATTGAGAGCGCTGCCCAAAAGATATGCAGGAGTGGAAAAAAAACCCCAAAACCTCAAATAACTAAAAAAAAATCCCAAAACCCAGGGGTCGCAGAAGAGCCAGAAGAACCCAAGGAGGAATTTTTCCTTTGTCTGGGCCTGTAGCACTGGCACAGGGCACTGGAAATGGAGCTGGAGAAATAAGCCAAGGCCAAGGAACAGACTGATCTGGCCACAGGCAAACAAACTGAACTGAGACACAAGGCCAGGAGTGACTGAACACAGCAGACCAGGCCAGGGCAGCTGAGCCCTACCATGCACAGCCAGGCTCAGCCTGGCTGCTCCCATTCCCAAACCCCCAGCACTGACTCTGCAGTTCCCAACCCCCAGATGTTTCACCCCGTTATCGATTATTCAGCATTAAAGCTGTGCTTCCTTTGAGCACAGACACAGCTCTGCACACTCAGTGCTGCTGTAAGTTCAGGCTCAGGGTCTTAAATGCAGAATTCCCCAGAAAATCTCAGATCCTGCACAATATGGAACAGCTTTCTGGAGCAGCATTTGGGTATCTTCAGCTATTTTCCACTTTTGCCCCTCACTGTTTTCCATGCAGCACTGATCAAAGACAAGAACCCTAAATTCTCTCTCCTCTGGTAAACTCTGCACATCTCATAATTTAAGGGCAGGAGAATTTTGCACACTCGCTGTTTTCAAACAATCTCATTATAACATTCCATGAAATCAGAAGAAACTCTCCTAGTGCCAGCCAAAGGATGACTCCTCCATCTCCCTTTCCCACAAGGATGTTGCAACAAATCAGCGCAAAATAAATACGAGTGGCTTAAACAAATGTTTAGCTACAGAGAAAACTCCAACACTTAACTATTAATTGTCTGTACCACAAAACAGATCAGGTTTAATGGGCCAGGACACAAACCCAAAAGCAGCAGCTGGATGAACTCTCCAAACAAGCTGTTCTGCAGTTCAAGAGGAGATTTGCTGAGCAGAGATGAATTCACACTTTCCAGCTTCAAGAAACATCAAGAACCAGTTTTAAGGGCCCAATAAAGTTTAAGTTTCCCATCAGCAAAAACCATAGGGAGGAGGTGGAGCAAAGCCAACTAAATGCTTCCATTTTGTCCCAGTTGTTCTCAAAATGGCATATTCTCAAGTCACTGTTCAGCCCTCAGATCTCATAATCTTACCCGTCATCGAGAAGGCCACAGTCTTGTCTGGGCAGAAGAGCAAAGCAGAAAAGACAAGGAAAGATAAAGGAGGGGGAAAAAAAGAGCAGAGAGAAGGAGAAATGATGTGAGAGCAGAAGGAAGGAAGAGCAGGAGGAAGGACAAGAAGGGAGCACAGGCTGCCCAGCCCCCAACTGTGACCTGTTCTCTCTTAGCGCGATACTGGATCATCACTGGGCCAGCAGGACCTGCACAGACTGACCCTAAAGCTGCAACTTCAAGCACCCAAGTTTTACAAATTAAAGTCTTTACAGAACCAGGATTTTAAAAGCTTAGAGTTATGCAGATGTGATGTACAAGGAGGCATTTCAGGGTGTTAGTACTTGGATATACACAGCTCTTGCACAGTTGCAGCATCTGTACGTCCAAGAAGATCCACGTACCCAAGAGCTTTACACGTTTTAAGATTGTGCACAATTTAAAGCAAAAAAAAAGCCAAACCACCTTTGTCAAGATGTGAGTTGGGAGCTGAGCAGCTGCAACTGAAGCAGCTGCTCCATGTTCCAGGCAGCGTCACGCTCCCAGTTCCACAGTCTGCGTTGAGACTCTGCTGAGTCACCACAGACCAAATCCTGAAGTTCCCTTTCTGCCAACAGCCACAGACCTGAACTGCACCACAAACCCACTCACGGCCCTGGCAGTTGTCGACTGATTTCTCCAACAATATCAACAGCAATTCCCATGATCCCAGCCCTGTGCTGCACACAAACAACTCCCACCCTCACACACAGGTTACCACCCCATTGTATTCACAGAGCAATTGCTCCAGCAATATAAAGTGTTTCCTCCTCCCCAGTGTTTATATCTAAGTCCTTACAGCTTTCAGGAAAGATGGGGATAAAGCAAATAAATTACAGGAACAGCCCCAGCATCGAGCAGTTGGATGCAGCAGTCAGGACAAGCAATTCCCACTGCAGAAACCAGCAGCTCCACAAGCCTGATCCCAGCAGGAAAGGCTTATGTTGTGCTGCAGGAGTTTATAATCTGAGTATAACAAACATAATTACAAGTATGACCTGAGGAGGAAGTTATTTGTTTGTCTGCAAAAATTCCTCCGAGGTTTTTAAAGGAGTTACCTTTGCTCTCTCCAGCACTGTGTCCATTATTTTAGGATCTTAAGCTGCCACCTTCTACTCTATTTTTTTAATTAAGTTTAAAAACATCACACATATGATAAAACAAAATAAATAATGTGGTCCTATCAGAAAGCACTGCAGGTGACATGCAAGAACACTTGAGGATCTCAGTACTGTAAGTTTTCCAGGAGCAAACACCTGACAGAACTATCTTACCGATTCCTATGGAATGGGCGACCTATACTCAGAGAAGCAGCATTTGTTTTATACGATCCTGGTGTATTAAAGCCATTCACAAATCCACCGTTGGGAAAGGGGGCCTGCAACAGACAGAACAGTCTCAGTGGCTGAGCTACAAAGAGAACGTTTGCAGATTAATGATCAGCTTCAGCAGTTACTCATGGCTGTAATTTCACACTGGGCTACGGCATCTACTGTGGTGTGAACTCACTACTGCAGCCAAACCCCCACAGGTTCACAAGTCTGCATCTGCTTTAGCAGAGTTCCCCCATTCCTGGAAAAGCTATGGGCTCTTCCAGAAACACAAGCTGCTGGATAATGGAATTTCACACCAAAATTCCTTGAAATAAGTGGCAGCCAATGGTGAGACTGGCAGCTCCTCTGACTGTTGCTTTATCAGGGCCCTGACATAAGTATCATAAAACAGAGGGATCTGACCAAGAAACCGGGAACACTCGTTCACCCTAGTGATTATTAACCAAATTATCCCTGATGGGCTGGGCTCCTCCTCCCCTTCTCACCAGCTGTTACTCACCAGTGGTGTCTCAAAGTAAGGTGCAGGATTCGGAGACCACGTCTGAGGCACGATGCTGTAAATCGAGTACTGCTGAGGGCTATATACAGGCTGCATAAACAGGGGGGAGGCAAACTGGGCTTGGGTCTGCACGGGCTGGGGATACACACTGGAATCCACGACCCGGTAACCATTCTTAGCAAAAAACGTGTTGATGGCTTTTATCCTGGCCTGCAAGACATCAAATCACACCATGTGTTAGCTGGGAGAAAAGGAGAGCACGGAATCTTTCTTGCCCGCTGGAGGGATGTGAAGACTGACTACTGCTTATGAATAAAAACTGATAAAATCAGTCCAGATCATATTCCCATAGCATGATAAGGGGAAGGACACACATTGCTTTAGCTGGGTGATCCATAAAACTGAAGATAATGCTGCTTTCGACAGCAGGAACTGTCCAGACTCCAATCGTGACAGTTCCTCTCACAGTACATGCACTTTGCTCCAGCCTACTCTGTGCAGCAGCCAACTCAAGACTCGCAGTGGCAGGAGTCCCTCTCCTGAGCTCTACAAACCCAGATTCTGGGGCAAGTGGAGAAGGGAAGTCAGCACAGGAATGTATTTCACCCCCCTTGGGAAGCAGCGCTGTGAGTAACCAGCAGCCGCTGAACTGTAATTTGTCAGAGCTCCCCATGACCTTGTTCACATTTCCAGCCTCCAGAGCCACAGCTATGGACTATCCCACTGCTGAGTCCTTGGTTCCACCCCCCACAAATGGTCACCATCATCCAAACAGAAACAACACAGTTCCATTCCAACAGGAACAGCAGCTAAAGCAGCCTCACCATTACTGGCTTGCCCTGAAAGGTTTTCACTTCTTCCCTTAAGTATTTGAATGCCTGCAGATACAAAAAAAGATCAACATTAGAATATCTTGATAAAGTTGTACTTCCCAAAGGATGTTCCATGATTTAACACCAATGTGCAGCCATGTGCTTCCCTGTCAACCCAGCTAAATTCATTAACACTTCCAATTCAGGATTCCAGTGCTAGTCATGGCCGGAGAGCGCTGAGGCAAGAGCCAGGCAAGGGAATTATAACCCCACAATCTCTCAACTTTAGTCTTATTAACCAGAATCTGCCAGTAATCTCTTAAAACAACAGAAGGGGATCAATAAATAAATATTTCTTTTAGCTACAGGAAGCACATGTGCACTTTCCTTGAGCAGGGGAAGGATTAAAGCTGGGGTGTCAGAGGAAGGCGGCCTTACCTGTTGCGCGTCTGTGTCGGACTGGAATGTAACGTACCAGTTGTTGTTGTGAGCAAACTCACAGCTTATCACCTTGGGGCAGTTCTCATTCTTGAACAGAGCCTTCACCTCCTGGGGAGAGAAGTTCAGAGCCTTGTACAGTGAACACTCAAGTGACCCAAGTTTATGCTCCAGCTCCCGTGACCAGGGATGTTTTTTTATTCCCCTGACCAAATTACCCTCTACCTGCTTCTTAACCCACGAATCCTAGTTCAGCCTCTTGGGCTCCCCAGATTAAAGAGAGCAGGCCCAGCTGGTAAGAAAATCAAGATCTGTATAGACCTGGTGATATTTTCATATGCAACAGGTAGGAAAAGTGTGGCTTTAGATCAGCAGAGTCATGGAGACAACAATGATTCCATGAAATATTTCTAAGTCAAGGCAACCTGACAGCTTTGCAATAATCAGATTGTAAAGAGAGGGACAAGCAGCTGCTCAGTGTTTGCATTAAAAGAACTCATTAAAAATGCTGGTAGACAAACACCCTGTGTTATAACTTTAAAAAACAAAGAACTAAATCATTCTGTTCGCCAAGTATCAGGAGGAATTTTATTATCCTCCCTTCTCGAACATAATGAGCTCAGCTCACGCTGGGGCTCAATGAATGAGAAATGTTTAGTAACATTTCTTGCTGCCAAAACAACCGTCTGACTTCAAGTAAAGTTATTGCTGTGACAAAAATTCAGCCTGAATTCCAAGCTATGCCCTGGACTGATTTATTTTTGGATCTGAAAAGAAACCAGTTGAAACTTCCTTCCAGAAAAGCCAAGTTAGCTCAGCTTTGGTGGAAAAAAAGTTTACTTAAGAAGGTTTAAATACAGTAGTAAATAATGGGAAGGGACAATGGCAGTTAAGTTTTTGTTTCGGCTATTTTGACAATGCATCCAGGTGGAAAAAGTTACTGATGTGATCTAGAAGAAAAATATCACTGTTTAATCCAATTAAACACCAGCTGACCTTTTCCTGGTGCTGTTTGAACCCCTATTGAAGACACCTTCCAAAACCAGTAACAGAGTTATTTATTTCCTTTCTCTTTATTTACCTCTATAGGTGTTGTTTCAGGGATCTCACGGAGAATGATAATACATCGTTTGTGGTTTGGTCTGACTTTCTCCCCCCTTTCATCCACTTGTACCATAGGAGAAGCTGAAATTAAAGTATAAAATTGGGACATAGTGCACATCTCAGCAGTAACAGACTCTCTCACAGAACTTGGAACAAAGAATGAGAATTCAGGAGTTTGGAACAGCCTCCTACCCAGTAAAGTTCCTGTCACTATGTACCAGCACAAGAAACCATAACCAGCTCAGAGACTACAACATCTCTCTGAAGCACAGAAGGATTCTTTGTGCTACTGATACAGATACCAAAGTCCCAGACTTACATCTCAAAACTTCAAGAATAAGGTCCATATCCGTTGTCAGCTTCTTAATCCCTTCCATGTTGGCAATTGTCCATATTGGAACAAACTGATCACTGTCCATCTGAGACATCAAGTAGAGATCCTTCGAAAGATTCTCTCTAAAAAGACATAAAATTATTATTTAATAAAGATCCTGAACCTGAGTTAGAGAAAACTCAAAACAAGATGATAACTACAGGCTTAAATAAATATTCACCAGTACCATTTAAAACCCTCAGATTTTCTCTCCTGGAACAACTCCCAGCAAATCAACACAAAGCACAGTAAGACAATTTTAAAAACTTCATTAAGTTCCAGTGCCCTACACGTTGGTCTGCAAAAAGGATCTGCCAAAAAGACTTCTGGTGCCACACAGTAAATTGTCTCAACGTCTTATGACTGTGGAGCACAGAAGTCATACTCATCCAAGGACACGGATGCACAGACAGGACTGAAACAGCTGGAAGGTGCCACGGGGCTTCTACAGCACATCAGCAAATCTTGTTTTGTGTTTTTATCAAGACAATGGTACACATCAAGCCAAGAAGAGGGATACTTGCCAAAGATTTTAGTAAAGGCTTTATACCAAGGTGAGTTAACCGCACTTACCGTGAGAAGCAGAATTCAAGTTGTTTTCTCAAACATTCTCTGATGTCTTCTGTGGACACAGCGGAGCTGCCATCACCTGAAAGGGACCACATCCACCATCAGCTCCCACTTTCATGGCAACAAGACAGGGTAAGGCAAGGACACATCTCATTGCAGAATACAAGAATGAATCCCTCTGGGTAGGACCAAGAGGAAAAGCTCATCCGAGATGCTTAAAGACCCCCAGACCACACACTCTCAGAATTACTCTGATCCCACTTTGCCCCTGTTTGGCCACATGATGAGGCCATACTGGAGCTTCTTGGATACACATGGACATGTCAGAGTTTCAACTTGGTTACACCACACTTACGGCAGCTCCGGGGGGGTTACAGACACTGACAGCAGCATTTGAATTTCAGAACTCACCAGACACTTCATAGATTTGGTATCCCAGATCTTCAGTCGCCAGGACAATTCCATTTGCTGACGCTTCATCAACTCCTGTGCCATTCCTTGTGGCTTCACAGGATGGGGAATACATCACTTCATACTGCTTGCAGCTGTCCTCTGAGATCTCTATGTTACCTGGCAAAGGAACACACCAGCAGCAGGAAAACTCCTGTCAGCTTCAGTGTATTTCCCATTCGAAAAATTTTGGCTACCAACATTAAAACAAATACTCAAGAAAGCTGTACCTGAGAGTGAGTGCCTAACCTTAGTCTGTATTTCTTAGACTTTGTGCGGGATAGAACTTATACCTCTCCAATTTCAGGAAGATCTGGTTTGCACTAGGCTCTCAGGGAAAAGTAAATAAAAGTAAATAAAGCATCCTGAAATTGATCCCCAAAGTGGCAGAGAATCTAAAAACCAGCCTTTCCACATGAAATTTAAAATATTTAAGCGAGGTTCCTAAAAACAAGGGATGAAAATTGCTTACACTGCCTCAATTGCTTCACTTTGTTATGAAGAGACAAATGAGTTTCTGTCAGGCAAAGCACAAACCCAGCGCTCTCTCCTCACTTCTGCTGACTTACCAGAAACCTTTGACAAGGCCACACAAGCTGAATGTTCCCTTCTTTATCCCTAACTTTTACTAAACCATTTTGCAGGGAACCTTCTGCATCCTCTGCCATGCTTTGAGTCACCTCAGCTACACCTCGGATCAAGTCTGAGCCAAACAAGTGAAACCAGAGGAATCCTTAGTTCTGGACACTGCCTGTGTGGTAAGGATGGGAACAGGACTGCAGTGGAACAGCTGGAATGGAGAGGAGCTAACCATGGATACTGCACAGGCTTTGCTCCAACAAATGCTCCTGACAGTTCTCAGCAGCACCTCGGTTGCCCAGGATTGCAGGTGGCCCTCAGATCTCATTTTCCTGTTCACAGGGTGCAGTGGATGCTCAAGTGCAGCAATGTCATGAATTCATTTCTACACATTCAGCACCCTGCTCCCCTCTTAGCGCGTTACTTGGTCATCACCGGGCCCCTTGAATCCTGTTCCAGCAGAGCTCGGACACCTTCCTGAACCAAAGCCCATTGGTGAGACCCATCACCCTTATAAACCACCTGCTGCTTTCTCATGTTCCTTTCACACACGTTGCTCCATCAGCACTGACAACCTCAAGGACAAGAGGCAGAGGTTGCTCCTCACAGCTGAACTCCCCAAGCGTCCCCCAGGAAGGGCCATATCTCCACCCGTGTCCCGACACCTCACCCTCGGCTGGAGTCCCCTGGGCCGCTGCTGTCTCCTGCCACGTGTGCTCTGTGCCATTGGTGGGGGGCACGGCCTCACCACTGCCCTGGGGCACCTCTTGCCACACTTTTGCATTGGGGTTCAAGCCAGCACCTTTCGATGTTACCTGCTGAAGAGACCAGAACACTTTGGTTAGTTAGAGCAACCCAGAGAAGCCTCAGGAGTCAAGCCAGAAAATACAGGTGAATTTAGTGATTGTCTCTAGAGTTCCACATCTCAAGTGTCTACCCAGCTATTAAGCACCTATGTGATTTTTTAATTAATGAAAACAGGAAAATCCTTGGTATTTTCCAAGTATTTCGTTTCTACCTCCATTAGAAGTGTTGCCTTCAACCTCTCTTTATTGACATCCGACAACATCAGCGGAGGCAGCGGCTACTCGGCAAGGACTCTGGGAACTCATAAGCTTTTAAAGACTTGACTGTCATAATGCTCCAGTCCCCTTTCACCAGAAAGGGAAATTTTCCCTCCTCCAGACCCCTTCCTAGAAAGGAAGGTAAAAAAACATATGTCAAGGAGAAGAAACTGTATAACTTAACGGAATTAGTGACATCTGTACTAACCAAGCATCACCTGTGCTGTGCCAGGATTCCTCCTGAACTTACCCGAGTCCTACCCATCCCCCCAGGAATCTTACACACATAAACAGACACTAATGATTTCCTTAAACTTGTAACCAAGGAGATTAAAGGTTTTGAATTGCCAAGACAAACTTACGCACCATCCCACCCTGCTGGGGAGAGAACAAGATCTTCTCACTTTGGGTCTGGGCAACAAGGACCATAATTACAGTGAGAGGGTTACAAATGAGACAGTCAAGAACTCCAAGATTCCAGCCTGGCACCTGACACAGAGAAACACTCATTCTCACAGCACAAGATAGAGTCCTTCAAGGTCCCTCTCCCAGAGCTGCTCAAAGGCATTTGGGTGAAGAATCCAACAATCCAGCAGCAGCACAGAGGAAAAACACAGCTTTTGCTCCTTTCACATAGTGAAATAATAACTATAGCTATAGGGTAGTGAATAAAACTCCCCTTTTGCAAAAATTCTCCCCTCAAGACATCCCAACACCCCACATGCAGCTAAAACAGTTCCCCCAGCCACTGAACGATGCTCCACTTCACTGCTGCAATTTGCTGGACTTTAAAAGGTGAAAGCCATTAATCCAGCTCACATCCACAAATGCACAGATAAGCAAGTTGGATATTTCAGAGGCCGGGCTCCTGGATTCTGAAGTTAAGGAGTGGCTCACTACCAGGCCTCAAACATACAGCACAAGGATAAGGAAGCAGTTGCAATAGCTTTAGAGATAATTCCTCTGCCAAGGTCACACCTCGTGCCAGAGCTGTTTGCTGCAAGGACAAGCCCCAGTTCAGTAACAAGAAGCCTCCAAACACTGGAGAGGTTCAAGACAACCATGTGAGAAGCAAAACAAAGACCACGGTTTTTGCAAAGCTCTGAGATTCAAACCCCCACGCACAACTGATTTAATCCACATAGCAACAGTCTTCCCCTCCCGTTAATCTTTGCCCAAGAGCAGAGCTGGAAACAGTTCGGGGTGAAAGGACATACATGCATTTCCCTTTGCAGATTTCAGAGTAGTTGTTCCCCAACAAAACAACCTGCAAAGAAAAACTCTGTAACCTGCTGCACCCACAGGTTCTATCACTGCAGTTCAGCAGTTCCAAACTAAATTCTGCTCAGCTTCTGGTCACTCCTGGAGCAGCATCACCTGCCCATATGGGCTCCTGCTCACGGACCCAGAGCCAGCCAGTCCCAGTTCCTTGAATTTACTTTTCAACAAAGCAAAAAGAGACAAGACACATCCAAGAGATGATTCATTCTTAGATTCTAAAAATAAACCATGCCTCACTACCTACATCTCTGAGGGTAGCACTGAGCTCAGGTCTAAAGTAATTTGAAGGAATAAATGTGATAAAGTGAAACTGAAACACTTCAGGGTGATTACTGCATTTCTGGAGGTGATTGGGACTAAAAGCAACTCTGATGAAGTGATGAATGGATCACAAACACAGTGGCTGGGACACACACCTGGAACAGAGTGTGGGCCACTTCCCCTCGTGCTAGAAACAGTGAGCTGTAACAGCCCAGCAGGATCCAGCCCTGCTCTCACTCATCTTAACAGCAAAACCCCATGGCCTGGAGAGGATAAAAAGTCCCTAATTTACATCAGCTTTTGGGAAATTCATGCTGCGCTCCATGAGCAAAACCACTCCATCCTGGCCAGCGGCTCTTCAGAAGAGAAGGCCAAAATATCAATTCTTGCTTATTTAACTGAGGCTACAAACGCCGAGCCCGTGGGATTGGCTGCAGCACGATCCTCCCAGCTGCTATCGGGAACTTTCATGATGAGGTTAAAGCTTTACAGAGTGACAAAGGTTGGGAACACTCGCTGGGATCCACGAGCTGACAAAGCTCTCTCCTCCTCAGCACAGCTTCCCCTCTCGCTCACGCTACTTTCAGCAAATGTGGATCAAAGATTCTCCTCCAGCAACTCCCAAAAACTGCTGAAGAAAATTCTCATTCTGAAAGATGGCAAAGGATATTTTTCTTATTGAAATTACATCTAAATTACATTTAACCAGATTCAATTAAGCTAACAAAAATGCAGGCACTCAAGAGTTTTAAAGCATTCAATTTTAATATTAACTCAAATTATTCTGCAACCAAAATCCTAACCCAGAGCTTGTGGCAGATTTCCTGGAGTAGACAAACTCTCTGAAACAGAATCAAAGCAAAAAAACCAGAAGAGAATTTAACCAAACTTGTGAGGGGAAAAACTAACCCTTTTCCAGAAAAGGAAACATAAGCAGATGGAAAAACCCCAAGGTCAGCAAAGCTACGGGAGGCAGCCAAGAGAAGCCTTGTGCTGGCTGGGGGACAGGCAGGTAGGGAGCCGTCTGGGGGGCTCAGACACAGTGTGATCACCTTCTCTGAGGGGAGTCACCTGTCACCTTCTCAGAGCTCACGGAGACTCAGAGGCTGGACAAGGAGAAGCTGGTGCCAAACCAACACACACAACTCCTTCAGAGCTGCCGGCAGGTTTCAGGTAACAGTTCAGTGCTCTCAGCGTCCCAGGTAACTCTCAACCTCACAGTAACTTTAGTGGTCACAGGAGCATCGCTCCCACCAGGAGCTGCAGGGTTTTCCATCGGCTGGTACGAGCCCCCCGTGCCCAGGGGAGCCTCCTCCATCCCTCAGAAACGCCAAGGCACAGCTGTGCTGCCTGAAGGTGGTACCTGTGTCAGAGGAGTGTGAACAGGGGCAGTGTGGGGTCACAGGAAGCCTCCCCTGCTCGAGAGGTCCAACAACACTCAGCGCTTCCCACAGCCCTGGATTTCTAACCAGGAAACATCATGGGCAGCAATTCACCCACCTGAAACACACAGACTCCCATTTCCCCAATAAACTACAAATATATGGAATTAGGAGCACATACCCATCTGAGTGGAGCCCACAGCAGGCCCAGCAGCCATTATCAATTCAATTTCTCTCGATACATTTATTAATATTCCCAATGCACCTAATTATTGTTAACAGCACACAGGTCCTGGCTTCGAGGGAGAAAAAAGGCCTACCCCAAACATAAACGTATGAAACAGCACGAGCCTTATACAGCCCTTACACAGCCATTACTGCAGAGATTTGGAACCAAAGGATATTGAAGGAAACCCAATTCCCCAGCACGCACTGTGAAGGGCTCAGCACAATCACCACGTTTACACCTCAAGGAGGTCTAAAACAAACACCGACAGCTACAGCAACTCAGCCAACCCCCCTGAAAACCTCGGGACTTCCAGCCATCCTGTGCCTTATTTTCCAGGCATCCCCAAAGATCCCCAGATAAAGCTGCTGTCTGCTCCCAAGCATTCCAGGACACCTAGCTCTGAACTCCAGGTCTCTGCCCTGGCAGTGAAAAGAAACCTTCAGGAAGTCCAGATGGTCCTCAGGAACTCAGAATTAATTATTGAGGCTTCCAGAATGAAGATCACAGAAACTCCCAACACTATCAGAGGAAGATCAGACAGAACTGAGTTTGTCCTTTAGGACTCCCTAAAAATCCCGAAGTGCTGATGAGCTCCAGCTCCCATTCACACCACCACCACCAGCCATGTGCTCCCTGATATGCTCCAGCTCCCTTCCACATCCCCATCACTGCATTCCAGAACCTGCCTCGTGCACCCGCCGCTCGCAGGAGCCACCTCCTGCTGCCGGAGGGCCTCTCACCACGCTCAGCCTGGGATGAGGCAGCTGCTCATGCCTCCCCCATCAGCCTCAGCAGTTCCTCTTCCAGCAGAACACCGCAACCCCTAATTCTCCAGACCCGTCACCGCGTTCATGACAACTTTTATTCCTCTCCGTGAAGCCAAGGAACATGCAGCTCGGAACTGAGCTGATTCACTTAAGAAAGAGATGGTGTTTCCCTAACTGCTTTATTTAGAGGTTCTTAACCACGGAGCACATGTTCGTGTGGGAGCCCACCAGCACCACCTTACCCTACATCCGAACAAAACCCCTGAGCAGAACCCCCCGAGCTGAACCCTCTCGGGCAGACACGGCCCAGCGCCCGCGGCTCCCTCCGTTACTCCCCCCGGCCCCGGCAGCTCTTTGCTCCGCGCACGTTTTGGGACAAAACTCGGTGCAAAGTTTATAGCGGCCACCCGGGTTCGTTCAGCAAAGGCTGAAACCGCTTCACCGAACCCGTGAAACGCCGTGAGCAGGTGAAGCGCGGTCCCGGGCCACAGCGGACACGGCGCCCGCCCTCCTCGGTGACCTCCAGGGCCGGGCCGGGCCGCGCTCCTCGTCCCGCCCGGACCCGGCGCGCCGGGGAACGGCAGATCTCCCCCCTCCCGCGCTATAAACCACCCCTAGTGTTTAACTAACGCAATTAACGAGGCGCCGCGCTCGGGGCCGGCCCCGCGGGGCCGCCCCGCGTGTCGAGAGGCCGGGCCGGGCCCGCTCCCGGGAGGCCTCGGGGAGGCCCCGCGTGTCCCGCGTCACCTTCACGGCCGGGCCGCGGCGGCACCCGAAGGTCACGGCGCCGCCTCCCCC
>VZTE01005091.1:217070-264290 GCA_013397775.1 Eulacestoma nigropectus | reverse complement strand
CAGGTGCGTTGGGCCCCGTTGTTTCAGCTGTGACAGGTGCGGTGGGGTCTCCCTGGTTCCGCCCGGACAGGTACGCGGGGCGGGGCGGGAAGAGGAGACGCAGGTGCGGTAGGATCTGCCGGCTGGGCCGGGACAGGTGTGCCGGGACGCGCCGGTTGGGCCGGGACAGGTGCGGTGGGACCTCCCCCCCTGGTTCGGCCCGGACAAGAGCGCGGGGCGGGGGTCCGGACAGCCGGGACTACCCCCGACAGCGGAGCCGGACACGCCGCGGGGGCTCGGCTGGGCCGCGGGTGAGTCCGAGCTGCGCGGGGCCGTGCCCGAGGCGAACCCGGGCCCCGCTCCGGGCATCCCTGCCGGTGCCCGGCCCCGCGGGGGTACCGGGGCTCGGCCTTTGTGGTGGGGGTCAGCGGTAGAGCCCCGGCCGGCTCAGGGTCGGTGTCCGTCCGGAGAAGCCGGGCCCGGGGGCTCGTGGCTCCCGGGGGCCGCGCCCTCCGCTGCCCGCAGCCTCCGGCCCTGGGCGGGTTCGTGCCCGGGGCTGGCCCGTTCCTGTAGCCACTTGTAAAGGATAGGCCACTTCCACCTTGGGCAAGCGTTAATAAGTTTTTCTTTCAGGATCTCTCCAGATAGAGGGACTTATATTCTGCTGTTAAAATCTTGGATAAAGTTATTGGAGGTAGATTTGATGCGTTGTGGTAGATTGTCGCTTAATCACAGTCCTTCCCTTCCCTAACGTCTGGCACATCTCTGGCATCCCTGTCTCTTCCTCTGTCTCCTCTGGACTCAGTGCCACCTTCCACAGAACCTTTCTCTATTGCAGTAGGCAGAGCATTCATAGTCTTGTTCAAATCTTAATACGAATTTTCTGAAATGACTCTGAATAAACTGTTCAGAAGGAGCAGCAAAGAAAGCCCAGAGATACCTGAACACACCGAAACTGTAAATGAATGAGAAAGTGCTGAGAATGTGGAATGGCATAAAAATGTGGGAGCACAAGTTCCAAGGCATGTCGGAGTTCTGCTTTGTGTCATTTCTAGTGACTGAGATTCCAGATATGCTGCTTCTCTTTCCAGCTGAATGTCCCAGCAGCAAGTACTGCCTTTATAAAGAGATTTTTGCCTAAACAGGCCAGATTAACTCAATGTACCTGTGGTTTTGATGGAGAATGGCAGGGAAACAGAAAAACTCAATAGGGAGAAGGTGCAGCCCTGAACAGGGCTGGCTGGAGCTGCAGTGGGATGCTCAGGCATCCGGAGCAGGGTTATTTTCTGAACAATTACATTCAGTTTTGTTTCTTGGTGTTTTACCGAACTGTCCTTCCGTGTGTCAATGAGCACCTGTTCCCTGTGCCAGGGGAGCTCTCATGAATGCCCCACTCCTGTTTCTTGGGCACAGCTGACTCTGCTCTGTGAAAGGCCATTTAAACTGCAGTGGGGCCTCAGGTGAGCTCCCTTTGGCTCAAGATTAGTCATAAAACAAAGTTCAGACTGTGGCATGATATGGCTCATTCAGCATTGGTCTTTAACATGGACAGAATTCTTTTTGTGGGATTTTTCAGCAGTAAATTCTATCTGTAATCTCTCTGTGTGTATTCTGAGGCTCCTGGGGATTGAGACTTGGGGCTGCATCCTGCAGTCACAGAAATACTGGTTTTATTTGTGTATGCAACATGATTTTTAAAAAGGCAGAAGATGGAAATGAGATCCTTTGTCTTTGTGGATGGTGATTTGTGCTGTTGTCAAGTGCAGAGCACTCTCCTCTCAGCGCAGTCTGGATGGAGGCTTCCAGGGGACTTGGTGATGCAGAATGTGTTCAAAAAGGCAGGAATTTCAGAAAATAACTCCAGTTTGGGTTTCTCTTGCTGGTTGGAAGGGGCTCTGTGTGCCTTTCAGAGGCTGAGGCTGCAGGTAGCTGCACCTGGAAAGGTAACATGGATAAGTGGTTTTAGTGTGTTTCAACATCCCCACAAAACCAGCGTCACTTGTTTGCAGTGATAGTTCAACCTGCACATCTGAAAACTCCACCAAAATCACTCTCCTGATAAAACATGTCCTGTCACGGCGTGCCGTCCTCTCCAGGAAATCAGGGGAGTTACGGAATGTGAGAGAAAGGCCCATTCTTCCTGACTGCATCTCCCAGGACAGAGACATGTTCACCTGCCACCTCCTGTGTCTCCAGGCAGGGAACAGCACTGGAGAGGCTTCTCTGCTCACAGGGTTCCCATTCCAGCACTGGGAACTGCCAGACTCTGCCTGTGCCCCTGAATTCTCCTGGACTGAGGTGTTGCAGAATCCCCCATCTCTGTCATTTCTGAGCAGGTGCATTCCATACCTGCGAGGATTTTGGAAACGTCGCCTTTCCTCCCTTTGATCGACTGCTTACGCCACGTTGTCTGAGAGTGTTTCTGTTTGTGTGACCAGTTGTCTGGCAGACCTGGTCTCAGGCTGGATCCAGAATTCCGTGACTGGGCAAATCCGTTAAAGGAATTAATGGAAAATACAAGGAAGAGCTCAGCCTGCCTGGAGTTGGCATTGCAGGGTCAGTTCATGCCCTTGCCACAGGCATTGTGTGACATGGGACTAGGGATAAAAGAAAAGACGAAAAAAGGAAAGGCGTTGCCCTACAGGCTTTATTTTTGTCTTATCAGAGAACTCTTTAAATTAATCTCCCCTCCTTTCCTCCTCCACAAAAGAAAACTATGTAGAAAATAAATCTGATATAGTCTTGTTGGCTTCTGCGGTGAAAAGCTGGACAAAATCTCTCCCTGTTTCTAGCAGGATGGGGTGGTTGGAGTTGTTCTTTAGGTAATTAATACTATTTAACTGATATTATGGTAGCTACTGCAACAGGAGGGGCACAGCTGCCTCCATGAACACGAGACTTGTTTGAGCTCACAGAGGAAACGCTGCTGTGCTGAGACTGAACACAAGAGTGAATGAAGAATGTTTGTATAGTAATTACATCCTCTTAGTTTCGTAACTCAAACCCTCTTACATAAATGCCACCACATTTGGTTTGAAACCGGAACAAGTGAGGGCACTTTGGGGCTTCTGGAGCTCGTATGTGTGACATGGGAGTGTCACTCGGGCATCCTCCAGTCACAGCTCCGTGTCCACAGCTCCCGTGTCCCTCCGCTGGCTCCTGCTGCTCTCACCTCCCCCCATTGTGCCTGTGGCTTTATCAGGGCACCATCTCAATGGCATCTGCAGAGGAAATTATAACTGTCATCTGCTGCCTTTTTAAAGTCAGTTGATGGATGAGACCCTGAGGGGTTAGGATTGGTGGCACTGGGATGCTGGAGCACCTGAATAGGGACACAGGAGCAAATCACTTTGCGAGATTTCTTTAATGCTCACAGTTCCTACTGCTGACACTGTTCCTTCCTCCTGAGCAGGGATTTGGGGAGACAAGATGGAGCCTTCCCCCTTCAATAGAAGGCAATGGACCTCCCAGTCTTTGAAAATCACTGCGAAAGAGCTTTCCCTGGTCAACAAGAACAAGTCCTCGGCCCTCGCGGAGAGGTTCTCCAAGTAAGTGCTGTGGGGCTGGGGGCACCAGCTGTGTGTGTAGGTGACAGCTGCTACCTTAGGCAGGGACTGCTGTGCTCACAGTTGCTGTGCCCTGCACAGACACCCCAGCAGTCCCACCCTGTGCCTGTAAGTGTGAGCTCCTGGAGTTCTGGCAACCTTGGGACTGTGACCATTCCCTGAGAAGCCTTTTCAGTGCCTGACCACTCTCTGAGGGAAGAACCTTTTCCTGATATCCAGCCTAAATCTCTCCTGACTTAGGCAGAAAAGGAATATTAAGCTTCCCTTTTCTCTGAGAGACGGATAAAGGGTTACACTCAAACCATAAATACTGTATACCCTGAGAAAGCTGAGTGGTAGTAACCAACGCATTTCCTGGAAAAGCTTTTATTTCCTTAAGGAATTATATAGGCTACAGCTGGGGTTTTCAATGGGATTTGGGCAACTGAGTCTCCAAGGCTCTTGCATTAATAGTGTAACAAAGCTTTGGAGTATTTGGATCTTGAGTGTGGGGCAAACTTTATGGAATCTGTAGGAGAGGGATAGTTTCACACCCACAGCTCCAGAGTTCCTCTGTGGATCTCTGGCTCAGGAAGAAGCTGTTTGCTGTCACCACCTTGTTAAGGTAATTTATTCACTTGCTGAAGCTTGATTACAGAATCTGGTCATCTTGCTAAATGTTGATAATCCCTTGAAAAAGGCTTACTGGAAGTAATCCAAACTGCTATTCCTTAATCAAGTAGTGTCCCTCTACATAGGCAGGGTCAGTTCCTTAGAAAAACACAGTCCTGCTCTCTGGCTTTGCCACCCTGATGCCCACAGGGAGGAATGTGACTTTTTAAAATGCTGTTAATTAAATATTTGTATGTGCAAACGTTTTTCTCCATTTCATATAATGAGTTTTGTCAGGTCAGAGACACAAAAGGCAACAGCAGAGACTCAAAAAGTGCCCCATGCTGGGCTGACTCACAGAGTGGGGGCTGGGACTCCTCAATCGTCATCTATTTTCCAGGTGCTACTTGATTTTCATCTGTGTTCGTCTTTGTTTCTTCTTCCAGTATTGATCCCTCTTCCTCCAGCATCACTGTCTCAGCACGTTGTGTTCAAATTTGGACCCTTTATAGTGCAGAGATGTGGCTTAGTGTGTTTGCATGCATTAAAGAGGAGGTTACGCTCACAGAGCAGCAACAGCCTGTAACACACTCACTGTTGTGTCAAAAGCAGAATTCCACAGATAAGGAAAACAGAAACACCCTTTGCCCAAGCAGATGCTGGGTTCCTTCTCTCTGGAAGGCAGAGCCCCCCTTAAAATGGCAAAATTTGTCACTAATTTTCGTATTTCAAAGGCCAAGTGACATCACCTTGCACAGCGTAGTAACCAGTGAGGACTGTGGAGGGACTTGCACCCAGCGGAGTGCAGGTTGCTGGGAGTTTCCTTCAGCTCCTTAAAGGACTTTGATTCATGATCCAGGGTGGCTTATCTCTGGAGGGCTGTGATTACCCATCCCGCTGCCACGATGGCTCAGCTGCCCAGGAGGCAAGTGCTGAATGGGGGCAGTTCCCAGCCCGCAGAGTAAAATCCACTGGCACTTATGGAGATTTTCAGCGTATGCCAAGCTGGAATTTGTTCTGGTTCAGCAGCTGCTGTATAAAGAGCTGAGTTATTCCTGCAAGGGGGCACAGCAGACAGCTGGGTGGCGGAAACAATGCAGCTATTCCAAGGTAAACTGTCTCTATTTGGGAATCAGAGTGCTTAGGGAATGAAAAATATTAATGGATGTTATTATTGTAGACTGGATGACTGAAAATGTGTCTGTCATTTGGCTTTGTGTTATTTGCTGCTGTTTGTCCAGCTTCTAGTTTTAGTTGATCGGGGAGTGCACAGAACCCTTGGTGGGGGAAGAAAAATCTCAGCTGTCTTCAGGAGCATTCAGTATTCTGGTTAAAACTTGGGTTTTGTTTGTTTTTCGCTCTCTCAAAGGTATCAGAAAGCTGCTGAAGAAGCCGCTGCTGAGAAGAAGAGAAGTGTAAGTGTTTTGTATAAGTGTTTGTTCCCTTGGGGATAAGCACAGCCTGCAATCAGGATGGATCACCTTCATGAATATTGCTGCGACTGTTGATTTTTGGAATATCAAAATTGCTGCCGTGTGTCCTACAGAAAGCCTGGCTTAGATACAGGGTTTGCTTTTGCTTCATGCTCCACGCTTTTTCCCAATGTGGAGGAAAGGAAGTGAAGTTTCTTGCCCAAAGCTGTGTTGAATCACCAATTCTCTCCTAAGCCAAAGGCAAAATGAGTTAACCACAAGCCAGGAATACCCACCTCCTGTTCTTAGCTGGAGGCACTTGTGTGGTGCCTCTTCCTTTTCTAACTAAATTTAAAAGTGCTTAAAAGGAGCCTCCACGCCTCTCTGAAATCCACCATGTGTCTTTGAGAGCTGTAGGGTCTTCTCTGAAGTGACTTCCAGGGCTGTAAATGCCCCTGGATGAGGCAGCACTGACCTTTTTGGCTCTGTTACAGCCCCACATTCCTTCCTGTAAACTCCATTGCACTTAGGTGTTCAGGGGTCAGGGGACCTTGGCTGACATACCAGGCACGAAGGTTGCAGGGCTTTGTCCTGGTCCTCGGAGTAATTTGTATTTTAAAGCACTGCCAATATTTTCAGGATCTATAGGAAAGTTGCTGCCTTGATTTCTTTAATGCTTGGGGAGCCACTCTTTGCTATTTGGGATATAGGTGGGATAAAATGAGCATTCTAAAAACTACTTTTCAGTCTTAAATTTTCTTCATTGCTTGTGTCTGTCAATCTTCCTGTGATCAGGGAACAGGCAAGTCTCAAGCAGGAGGGACTTGTGTTAGGAAGCATGCTGGGATTCCAGAGGTGTTCCTGCAAAAACATGCCGCACAATTTGCAGTATTTCTGTTCCCTTACAACAATTCCCTTATAATTTTAATACTTTCTTTTCAATACAGTCAGCAGACACGCTGATTTTTTTTTTTTTTTTTGAAGTGTAGGTGGGTTCAAGTCAATTTGCAAAGCAGCGTTCAAAATGTGACCAGAAGAGTAATAGGGTGACAGACTTAAATCCTAATATAGCCGCTAATCCCGGTTAATTCCTGTAAGCCTGGCAGCCCTGCTCCGCTTGCAATGAGTTTGGAGTGGTCTCCGTAAGGGAGAGACAGGAAACATGCAATGGTGGCAGGTATTGGGTTTGAATGGCTCAAACGTGGGCTGGGCTGTTGCTCTGGGGAGAGGGAACTGCTCGGGGCAGAACTGGTCTGGGAAGCAGCTGGATGTGAGGTGATGCTGCTCCGGGTGTTCCCTTGGGGGTGAGGCAGCACCAGTGACTCGTGTGTGTGCCCCCATCGGTGCTTTCAACGGGCTGAGAGAAATAGAACAAAAATCCCAGCAAGTTATTGGTTATTTTTAAACTGGAGCAGAAGAATGTTTGTTGTGGGTGCTTGGCTTGAGCTTTGGCTGTGTGGTGTAAAATCCTGGGCAGGTCTCTGGGAACTGAAGGGTTGCTGTTATCTGAGAGCAGAAGCAGGTAACTCCAAGGATTTAGTGGTTTCTTGGAGCTAATTTATAGCTTTTGGAAGGCCTGATGGCTGTTGTCTTCTGAAGACACTGCAGCATTTGGCACACCAGCCCTCTCCTATGGCCGCTTGTGCTCCCCTTTCCTTGTTCTGGGACTGGAGAGCCTCCTTGTGTGGATTTGAGTCCCATTTCCTTCATATGTGGATTCAGGTCTTTTGTGTGGCATTTAACTCCTGGGGTTTGACTCCCTTTTGCCTTATAAGGCCATTCCTGTTTGCTCACTTCCTGCCTTACTCCTGACTTTTCTCTTCTCCCCCCTCCTTCCTTCCCTATCCTGGATGCTTTCTCCATGTGGCACAGCTGTAACTATTCACAGCTGGCCGGGAGCGGGGATCGGTGCTGAGCTTCCTCCTGCATGGAAAGGAAGTGCTTGGAGAGCTGGAATTAACTCCTTGTTCCTTGCAGAACACAGAAAACCTGCCCGCTCACTTTACGAGGGGGAATCTGAGCGTGCTGAAGAAGAAGTGGGAGAATCCGGTGCTGGGAGCGGAGTCTGGGAAGGAAACGGTGCGGAGCAGCTGCGCTGAGGTGAGGCACAAGGTCGGGACCAGCCGCGCCCCTTCGCCACCCCCGGGGGCTGGAGCTGCCTCTGGCCAGCCGCAGTGTCCCGCTGCTGACAGCACAGAGCCCCACATCCACTCGCGGGAGAGTGGCAGCATGGAAAACTGTGTGAGAGAGCCCCGAGAAATGGAAAAGCCCGAAGCCAGCGAGAGGTCGGAGTCTCCGGGGAGGATCGAGAAGTACAACGTGCCCCTGACCAAGCTCAAGATGATGTTCGAGAAGGGTGAAGCCCCCCAGCCCAAGGTAAGGATCTGTCCCTCCAGATCTTGGAGAAGCTTAAAGCTGCTGCCTCCGCGGCACCAGGAAAATCCCGGGAGGGAGTGGCTCCAACTATTGACTCTGCAAATATTGTGTTCATTGTTTTAGTGAAAACAGAACATCGTGGTGTTAGTAACTTACTCGAGCCGCACGAGTATGTGCAGGGTGCTCGGAGTTGTGGCAGCTTGTGATTGCTCGTTGGAGTAAAGTGAATTTGCTTTTGATAGGGTTCAGTGGAAGAGGGCAAAATAAGTATGGAATTTATTAAGTTTTGTAAAGTAAGTTGGGATTGTTTGTGTCTTGTGTGAAGATTACAATGAGTTATGCAAATGTGAATTGCATAAAAATACATATGTAGGTATTTATGTATTTTTTAATATATGAAAGAATAAGTAACTGTTTGAAGTGAGCTCAGCAATCAGGACTGTTACAGTCGAGATGAAGCACTAAGGAGTGAGAGTTTTTGATATCTGTATCAGTATGAGTCGCACAAGCTCACACACACATACATATAGTGAAATACTCCCATCCTTTCCTTGCTCTTCCCTCATCTTTGTGTCTTACAAAATATTTCTTATCGGAAAAAAAAAAAAAATCCTCACTGGGGGAAAACGAAGCCGAGATGGCCAGAGCAGCTCCTGCCCTCACTAGTTTTGACTTGCAAATGCTCAGGGCTCGCATTTTTCTTCCAACTGCTCATGAAATCTGATCCCGCATGTGGACTGCAGCCGGCGTGTCCCGGGGGGAATTGCTTAACTCCAAAATGAGTTGCATATGCTGGGGACTTGCAACACAGTCCCGAGGCCTCGATGCTGGTGGATTTTCCAGTTTTCTCATAGTTTCGTCTCCTCCTGGCTTTGTTTTACTGCGGGTGGTTTTCTTGAAGTATTGACTAAAACAAACACATTTTGGACAACAGTTGTTTCAATATGTAACAATTGAGGGCTCAGAGGAGCAACTCGGTGTTAAAGGGAATTTTGAGTCTGTGTGAAGTCATTTCACAACTTGAATTTTTGGAGTCTTTGTCATGATATGAGAGCTGCCCATGACAGACCTTCCCTGAACTCTTGCTGTAGGATTAATCACTCTGGATTCCCCAGGAATTCTGCAGATGGGCTTCAAGTAACTTTATCTCAGCCAGGGGAATAAATTGTTTTGGAGCTGAGTGAATCTGAAACGGATAGTTTGTCAAGTTTAGCAATTCAAACACCGTTGAAAACCAACTAAACACAGTAAACCCCATCCAGGAGGCACAGAACGAGTCGGGTTCGGTTCAAAATTCCTATTCCAAGTTAATCTGTTACTTTTACTGTAGAAGGGAAAAGGAATATTCTGAAGTTTAGATGTGTAGGGGAGAGGGGCCGTGTTTGGAATTCCATTCCTCGTTCTGGGAATTGATCCGTGGATGGGAGGATGGTGTCAGTCAGTACAATGAAGGGAGCTGGGTGCTGTGGGGACGCAGGTGTGGCTCACTGAGGTGGGAGCCACGACAGCACTGCAGCTCTGCAGTTGCCTCTCCCACTTATTTCCTGTGCTTTTTCCTGAGCGAGGCTTCATGGAACCCTTTTGGTGGAAAATTCCTTTCTATCACTGAGTCCAACTGTAAATTCAGCTGAGAGATGGCAGTTTTCCTTGGACTTTACTGAAGACTTAATGTGTTGGTGCTGTCAGAGCTTTGCTGACAAAACCTGTGTATGAACTAAGCAGCACCACGGCTGGAGGCTCGTGGCAGTGCTGATAAATCAACTTTCATGGTTGCTGGGCAGGTCTGGGGTAGGGATCCAGGTTAGAGCCTGGATTTTCTGATTCCATCTCCCACTCTAAACAAACCTACTCTCATTTTCAGGATTATAAGTAAAATCTCATCATCTCATCATTATAAGTAAAATCATCATCAAATTATTCATTTATTCACTCAGATCTTGCTCTCTCTTCTGCAATACATAGGAGGTAGATCTTCTTTTATTGCATTTTCATGGAAACAAACTGCTCTAATCCCATTAGGGGCAGGCACGGCAGCCTGGATTGGTTCAGCACTAAGCAAAGACTGAACTGATAAAAGACCTGATGTTCAAAGGATTCTTCCTGTAAGTGATAGTGAAAGCACGCCGAGGGGGGAGGAGAATCAGATCCCAACATTTCTGAAAAAGTTGTCTCCAGGCTGGTTTGTTTTTCCTTTAAGGCAAAACCTGGCTGTGGTGTGTAGGTGACCTCGTGGCAGGGTCATGTTTGACACAGGTGGTTTGTAATGAAATAGGTGTAACTCTGATTTGGGTTTTTGCCCAACTCTGCCCCAGGCGAAGCTTTACCTGCGCTCATGGTGCTTCTGCACTTGCCCAAGTCTGAGAACTTGGGGCTTTCTGTACACAAGGAATATTTTATCTCCTTTCCAAAGCAGCAGAAGCTGTGCCCTGGGAATTGTGGCCCAGCCAAAGAGTGACAAACCCTTAAGGGGGCTTCCTCCATGTGAGAGGAGTTACCTTCCATGAGCCATGATCCTGCTGATTCCCTGCAGTTGGTCAGTCTATCAGTTGTGATGGGGAAAGTCCCTCATCTTCCCTCTGTTAAACATTTTTTTCCTTTTACTCTGCTTTTTTCCCCCCCAAGATAAAACTGTTGATATAAAATCTACACATATTTGTAGGATATTTGTAGATTTACTAAATATTTGTAGGTTTACTGAAATATCCCTGACCTCTAAAGCTTTTGTATTCTGGTGGTTGGGATTTTTACTCTCTGTGTTCTGCAGCTCACCCACAGAAAGGCTTTTCAGGTGAAGTTGTAACACCTGCAGGTGGAGGACAGGAGGAGGAGCTGGCAGGGCTCTAAAGTGGTGCAATTGGAGCACTCCTTATCTCACTCTTTAGCTGCTTCTGCTGATTGAGCTTTTCCTGCTGGACCCTTTGGACCCCAAATTTCTGAGCTGCAAGAACCCCAGACTCGTGGGCTCAGGGTGATGTTAAAGGGGACATTGGCTGAGTAAGGATCATCTAAGAATAGTTTTCATGGAATGAGGGACCTGCAAGTCTTTACAAGTGTGCAGGCACTCCCAGACCTGAGCCTATTGGTCAGTGCAAGACTTGTCAGAGCTAAAGCTCTTTTCCAGTAAGAAAAGTTACCAAACCACAGAAATAGAAACTATTTCCCGTGCTAATGGAAAAAGAGGTTTTCCAGCTGCATTTTCCTTTCCTGGTGAAGTTGCTGTTTGTATGGAAAGCAGCCTGATTTTTCACAGTGATTATCTTACACTGCAGTTCTGTGAAAATAAAACTTTGGAATTTCCTTCAGTTTGGTGACCAGCAAATAAGAAAGTCATTGGAAGTGGGGGGGGAATGTGTGGTTGGAGCATCTTGCCAAACCTGCCTTTTTCTCTACGTTAGCCTCAATCTGAATTTCCAACTGTGATTTAACTCTTCCTAGAGAGGGAACAAAGGTCCAGCACCTTCTAGGACTTCATAGGTTGACTTTCAGCTGTGAGTACATCCTACCTTGATGGAGTCCAGTTTAAGCCTGTGCTCACAAACTTTTATCAAAGCTGCAGAAATTTCTTTTTGTGCTTTCTTTCATTGAGATTTAGATTCTGGGGAGTTGGTCTCAACAAATAAGAATAAAATCTGATTGAGGCAGCCAGAGCATCTGTGTGGTGCTACAGGACACCCTGTCCAGCTCTGCAGCAGAGTGATTATCCTGGAGATCTGAGAATATTTCTCTAACACTCTCCTGCTTAAGCTTCAGCCTTATCAGACCTAATTAGGGAATTATTTAGTACCAAATGCATGAACTATGCAAATCAAAACAAGTAACTCTAGATAGCTTTTATTACAATACTATTAATTCTTTCTTCTGTGGCTGAAAAGGAGTGCAGATTTTGGATAAGTGGTTCCTTGCATCCCTTTTCTGGTTTTAAATCTTCATACAATGACCGTGACTATTGGCTTCAACAGAAATTGCATGAAATGCAAAAATCTAGACTAAATTTTGTATATGCAGTGAGAACGACCTAAAAATCTGATCTTTGTGGTCCTTTTCAACCAAGACAACTGCCAAAGGGCACCAACTGACCTCTCCAAGAAAGTGTTTTCCAGGTGACAGAGGGTCAGGTACTCTGTGATCAAACTTTATATTGGTTAAATAAGATGTCACCTGCTAGACTTGTTTGTTCCAGTAAAGCAGATTTGCTAGTGACACCTGTGCCTCTTAAGGGATTACCCACAGCAATCCCTGGGTGTCCAGGCAGCTGATGGGAGGGTCTGTCCCCGGCAGGGCCCCCGGGAGCCACGGAGGGCGGCCGTGGGCAGGAGGATTTCGGAGAACAGCCTCTCCTCGGAGGACTGCGATGCCGCCCAAGGAGAGAGGAGCTACAGCACAGCAGGTCAGGAAACCTCAGGGCTGGGGTTTGGGTGGGTTGGTTTGGTTTTTGTTTGTGAGATAAATCTACTTTATACAACACAATAGAAATTTCCCTGGAGGTGCCCAAGGAACAACTGGACGTGGCACTCAGTGCTCTGGTCTGGATGACAAGGTGGGGATTGGTCGGAGGTTGGACTCGCTGGTCTTGGAGGGCTTTTCCGATCTCAAGGATTCTATGAAACAACTTTTGTCTTTCCAAAATGGAAGGAAGTGCAGCCACCTTCCAGCTGCAGAGTCCATCAGCACCCCTTTAATGAGGGAAGCCTTGCTGGGAGTTTTAAACCATTCCACTCTTAAGCACGGGAAACCAAGGCACAGGGAATAACCAACAAGTTAAGGAATGCAACCCATTCTCTCCCTGTGTCTCAATCCTAGAACTATTTTTAAGAGTCAAGCTAATTTAGGAAGCAGTGAACAGTCAGTCAATGTTCCTTCTTCCTCCTTGCTTCAATCCTCATCCCTCCTACCCTGGCCAGACACAGGGAGCTACTGTGAGCTTTGACTTAAACAAAATTATGTATTTTTATCTGTTTGGAGAACTTTTTCTAGCAAACCATTTGCAATCTTTTGGTGTTTTAACCAATCACTGATATTATAAATACTCACAGAACATCCTAAGTTGGAAAGTACTCAAAAGGATCATCAAGCCCAACTCCTGGCCCTGCACAGGATGCCCCAACAATCCCACTCTGTGCCTGAGAGTGTTGTCCAAATTCTCCTGGACCTCTGGCAGCCTTGGGGCTGTGACCATTCCTGGGGAGCCTTTTCAGTGCCTGACCCCCCTCAGGGGGAAGAGCCTTTTCCTGATATCCAACCTAACCCTTCCCTGACACATCTCCAGCTGTTCCCTTGGGTCTCACTCCTTAGTGATGCACATCGTGTCCTCACTGGTGTGATCCTAGAGAGAAGGGCAATGTTTATTCTCCCCAAGAAAGATCTTGGTGAGTGTTCTGAGAGTTATCCATTATTCATATTTGTTTTTTTTTTTTACCAGGGTATCTTGTAGAGACCAGTCCAGGACTCAGCCCAGATAAGGCAGAGACCAGGAAGAACCTGGACATGCCCCGTTTATCTGAGACATCAATAAAGGACAGGCTGGCCAAGTACCAGGCAGCTGTGTCCAAGCAGGGCAGTTCCTCAGGCATCATTCCCATGGTAAGTCTTGACTTGTGTGGAAGTGAATTTTTGTCCCAGCCTGAGACTGGAAAGAAGATCTTAGGGAAACCAGGCTGCTTGAGGGTAATGCTGTTCTTTTTGGAAAACAACTCTGTGCCTATAGGAGTAATTTCTGATAAAGAGTTGTCTCTACATCCTGCAGGAAGAAATAAGTAAATTTGCATCTTCCTGGAATAATGTTAAAAGTTTTCCAAGGAATTAATTGCTGGCACCCTGACCGAGGTCCTTCTGAAGTATAGTTGACATTCTTTTTCTGAATGTCTGTAGCTCTCTGCATGTTTGTTGCTTTTGTTTAAAAAAGAAAACTCAATTCCATGTTGTCCATCAGCTCTAAGCTGTGGGAAACTGAGGCACAGTGAGATGAAGTGACTTGGTCACACAGTGCTCAGCACTTGGATCTCTTGGCCTGCAGCTTTGGGATCTCCAGTTGGTTTTCCTTGCTTTTGCTTTTCACCTCCCTTCAGGACTTCTCACCACTCTCTGAATCCAATTAGACTCTTGCAGGGAATGAACCTCTGCCTGTTTTGCAAATATTTGATCGGGAACTGAACAATTAATGAAGTGTTGCAGCTGAGGAGGTTTCAGGAATCTCAGCTTTTGTCGAAAACTGCTTAGGTACATTTGCTGGAAGTTTCCGATACTTTTGCTGAATGATGGGAACTTACTGCTCAACTATTACTTTTATTAACCAGAGTAATAGATTTGAAGAGGGGAGGCCTTTTTAAGCTGGGAAACTTGCCCTGGAAATGGGAGCCTGGAGTGCTAATTCTCCCTCAGAGGAGTGCCTGCTTCCCAGGAGTCTCTGTGGAGAGGCAAGGGCCTCTTCCCAGCTCAAGTGATTCCTGAATTTCATCTGCACGTGGGCCAGATTCCCCAGCTGTGGGAGGAGGGTCAGTAAAACCTTCCCTGCATGAATGGAAAGTCCTTGCAGCCACTGCAACAGATCTGATTAACCTAATTGCCCATTTCTGCCTCCTGTGCCTTGCCTGGACTCATTTCCTGATGCCTTTTCCAGTTTGGGGCTCAGAGTGGTGGCTGAGTCACTAAATTCTGTCCTGATGGTAAGAGATTTGCTATCTCTCCAGAAGCTCCTGTTTGCAGCCCCTCAATGCTCTTGGTTTAGTGCCAGTCCAGCCTGATGCTCTCAGGATGCCCCATTTGGGCACAATCTCTTCCCATTTTGACCTGGCATGTGGATGAGGGCAGCGTAAGATGGAGCAGATGGGGCTCCTGAGGCCCATGTTTGCATTGCCACTGTTCCAACAGCAGCCCTAACCTTGGGATCTTCTCCTTCCCTGCTGGCAAAGCAACCAGGGCTTTTTTGATATGGAAGTGTGGTGTTTGGGCTGCCCTTCTCACATCCGGGCTACAACGGAAAGCCAGAATCTCTCTTGGGAACAACTATTTATGGCATTGTGGTGTAATAAGACCTGGATTGAAACTGATGGACACTTGGTTTGAGTAGGGCTGAGGAACAATCAGTTCTGTGTGTCACAAGGGATGCGGGAAGGGGAGGGAAAGGTGCTGGGCAGCAGATACAGAGATCTAAGCATTGAAATTCCAACATTCGGTCACGAACCTCTTGGATGTGGTTGGTTTTGTGGAGACTTGTTTCCAAGTGCAGGAAGATGCTGGTGCTGGCCTGTGGCTCTTCCTCTTTCATGTCACAGAGAAGATGCCTTGTGAAAAGCACGAGGCTTCCAATGATCTTGTGTCCTGTGGCAATGAAAGAAACATGAGGTTTCACTGGATTTTATTGGTTTTAAAGTCTGAAAGATCCTTCTGTGAAAGTCTTAATTCAGCCTATCAAGAACAAAAATCTCGGGAAAACAGAGTCAGGGTTTTGACTAGAATTGAAGCAAATGTGGGATTTGCTTTTATGTGAAATTGTATTTAGCAATTACACTGTACTCTAGGCAGTGCTTGTCTGGAAATACTTGTCATTCCAAGTGAAAAGTTAATATTTCTTGAAAAGGAAGATGTAGAGTGAACAGAGAATATTTAGGAGTTGATTTTAAACAGGAATTTGGAAGAAAAGGGTTATTCAGGAAAACACTGGCATTACCTCCTTAGAGCACAGTAAAATTCTACAGCCCAATCCTGTTCCCTCATTAGAATATGTCGCTTAACAAGTGTCTGTACATTCTCACGGCCCTCCCTTTAATTATCACTCCACGTACTAGAAAAACAGTTTTTTAAAACATTTCAAGAAAAATAGAAAGCAAATATTTTCTTAGGGGAAAAGAACCTGTCACCTTTCCAGTGCTTTGTCCTATAGAGTGAGATTCAAGCCAGTGAGAGTGAAGTCAAGAATTACAAATCTGGGCAGAAGGAGAATATGGCACCAATTGAGGACTCCAATTCCTGTCAGGATGGGGAGAAGGTAAGATGTCTGTGCTGGTGGAGATCAAGGGCTTCATTTTCAGTGGAACTGGCTGTGGAAGCACAGCTGATACACTGGTTCCATGTTCCACATGCCATCTGGGAATTGAATGTGAGCAGCTGATGCAGATTAGTTACATGCTGCAGAATTCCTCATTTTTAAAATTATTTTTTTAGACTGTCTCTGAATTATAAGCCAGCAAGTGTCTGTGGAAGAGAATGGCTAGAGATAAGTTTTCTGGGAGAGTTTTCCTGTCTTGATAGGTTTGTGTTATGGTGGGTTTTTTATAAACAATAAAATCCACACCAATTAAAATAAACCCATGAGCAGCTTTGCATGACCCAAGTAAAAGGAGTTTGTCACTCTTTCTTCTGCATTTAGTGGCTAAATTTTAGGGTAACTGAGAATGGCAGTTTGGGTTTGTTCCTGGTTTTGAGCTTCAGCTATAAATTGAGACTCTGTAAACTGGACTCGAGCATTTGTTCCCTGAACTGGGGACAGCAGACGGGATAAAAGTAGCTGAATAATAATTGGGGTACTGTGTATTCCATCCAGGCTGAACACGTGGCAGCTTAATGCCAGGAGGGCTTTTAGAGCTTTTCAGCCTTCCTTGGGCAAGGGGCCAAATCTTTGCTTTCAGCTGCTCCTCAGAGACAGCTGAGCAGCTTCGTGTCTGACTGGTCGAGGCTGCTTCCTGCTCCAAGGTGAGTTAATTAAAAGAGCACCTGTTAAATCAGAATATCTCCCTGTTGAGAATGGAAGATTTGAATAAAATTTCTTGTATTCAGCTGTAATTGCAGAGTTACTTGTTGAGGTGTCCAGGTGCAATGAGAACCTGAATAGAGCATTGTTTGGGAGCCAGGATTGTCCTTTGGAAGGGACGTGGTGAAGTTGGAAATGAGCCTAATTAAAACTGCTTGTTGTTAATGTCAGAAATGGGAATCCTCTGGCAAAAAGGAAACAGAAGACACTTCACTCTGTCATTTTTCACACTGCACCCGTGGCACATTCAGTAGCCAGCTGTGTGTGACTTTAGCAGCCTCAGAACATGTTCATGCTCTGCCCAGGACACTGGGGTACAGTTCTGTTTTCAGCAGACCAGAGGATGTTAATACATGTAACTTGCCTCATCACCTCATTAATTTACAAATTTCAGTTGCTTGCAATGGACTTTTCAATCATTAAGGTGAATTAGTGATGATTTGAAGTTAATCTTGTTACAGTACTTTAGATCCTCAGTGTAGCTACTTAAAACTATTTGATTTAACAGCAATAGTGCCAAGTTTAATAAAGAGTTATACATCAAGAGCTTTATCTGTAGCATGTTTTGTTCATGGATGCACTTGATCTTAAAGGTCTTTTCCAAACTAAACAATGCTATAATTCTGTTTAGCATTTTAAACTGGTTTAGATCCAACTCCTCTAGTTTCTAAATTTTTTTTTAAATTACCAATTTGGTTCTGAAGGAGGATGGACAAGGAAGATCCGGCACATTTGTCTCAACCTTGGAACAGGCTTATGGTTCAACAAAAGTTTTTTTTAAATTCAGCTGGGTTTTTTTTGTTTGTTTGTTTTTTGGTTGTTTTTTTTCCCCCAGAGCACAGAGTCTCTGCAGAATGTCTGAATGTCAGAGATTGGTCAAATGTTGGAGAGAGCCATGAGATTTCCAGTAAATGTGCTGCTTGGGGTCAAGGGATTTGTAAGTGAGAAAACCTGGGAGGAACCTCAGCAAATCAACAAAGATTTCTGAGGGTTAATAAAGGTGTACAAGGAAACAGAAATCTGATGTTTGTGTGTCTGAACCCTGTGAGGGTGTCTGCCTTGTAGCAAGGACTCTCTTGACAGTCAGCTGGAGCCTTTTATGCCTCAAAAACAACAAATCCTTTCCTGAGCCCCTCAGGTCTCTCCCTGTCTCAGTGCTCAAACTGCCTGGTGGCTTCCTGGGGCCATGATTGTTCAGATCTCAGAAGGTCAGAGGTTCTCATTTTCTCTTGCAGGTTTCTGTAGGTGAGAACAGCTTGTCTTTGCACTCTGGTCTGCTGGAGGATGGCCATGGTGAGCCCTATCAAATGATTAATTAATTAAAAACTGTCTTGTACTAAAAATCTGTCCTGTGCCTAACACAGACTTGATAAGAATTTCTTTCATGTTTAGAAGTTCATTTGCAGCTGCAATTTTAAGACATTTGTAACTCCTGTTGCCCTGATTGAACACTTTTAAGTGTAGCTCCCTCACCGTTTAACTTGAACTGATGCTCTGGTGGGTCTTGTAAGCATAAGCTGCCCACAGTTTAAAGCCGTTGTAATTGCCTTTTCTCCCTCCTCTGCTCCCTCAGCTGGACAGTTGGAGAGCGAGGCAGAAGCTCAGAAACCTGTCAGCTCAAAGCAGCAGAACCTTGGTGCTAAAGCAGCTGGGCAGACAGAGGCCTCCCCACCGAAAGCCGTGAAGGTAACGCAGCTCTTTAGTCAAACACTGGTGAAGGTTAAAACCAACTGATGTCCCTATTTAATACTGAAAAGCCTAAATGTGTTTAAGCGTAAAGGTTTGGCAGTAACTGGATCAATACCTGCTCTGTCATCATCAGATTGTGATTGTGAGGGCACTTTAATTCAGGATGGAAAAGCGCCTCAAAACGGTCAGGTTTTCTCCAAAGACTGGGTGGGAGTTGCTTGTCACTGCTGCGACGGAGAGGCTGCTTCTCTTCAGTGTGGCAGAAGGGCAAGCAGAGGATGGTCTCAGGGCTTGTCTGTGCTCCTGGAGATGGGCCCTGAGGTCCTGGTACTGATCTCCAGAGCTTTTATCAGGCTGGGACTTTGCTTTGCTCCTCTTCCAGCTGTTCCCAAGGTAACTGCAACTGGTAGTAACTTTATAGTGAGGGTACTGTGGTGCCTGACTCCATAAAAATCAAGTTTGGCTTTTTGAGTAATGAGTCTTTGATACAGTTACAGTTTCTTTAGGGAGTGATAAAGCAGATGGAGAACTTTGGGACAGGGATGTATTTGCTAATCTGATTAGATAACAAATGGCAGCGCTGGATGTTTTGGTCAGGCTGTACTTGCTCATCACGTGTGTTGTCTGGGGTTGGGATGCTAATTCCCTAGGCTGCCACACACTTCCTGGCTCACTCCTGAGGAAACAACTGGGCTTTTGTTGTTTTCCCCATCTTTGGGAGGAACAGCCCTGAGCTCAGAGACTGGGGAGATCTGGCTTCCCAGTGTGCCAGGGAAGAAATGCCAGTATGGGAAATTTGAGCTGCCAGTGAGAGTTGTGTGATCCTAGTCTGTGACACAAAACCTGCACGTCCTGGTGCTCTCTGCTCTCTCTTGATATTATCGAAACCATTTTAGCCTTTTGCCCAGTTACTGCTTTAGATGCTGCACTGTGAGATAGAAGCTGCTGTTTATTCATGCAAGGTTCCTATTTGTCTCTTCCAGCTTCTGTCTCCTGTTCTTGGTTCCTAACCTCTCCTCCTGCCTTCTGCTTCCCTCCTAATGTGAGCTCAACTCTCAGCTTTCTCTCAAGTCCTTTTTATACTTATTGGGCCTCATCTTCCTCCTGTAGCTCCTATTTGTAGTGTCTCGGAAAGGAATTTCTGTCTCTTCACAGCCCAAAACGCCTCTCCACAAACATAGGGCTCGTTGTATGCAAGTAAGTTCCTCTCCTTGGATGGGGATGTGATTGCAGAAGCATGTGCCAGCACGGTTGTGTCACTGTGCAAAACCAATGCCATCATGCAAAACTGAGCTTTCAGGGAGGAAACGTTTTGATGGGCAAGCAAATTGTTGCTGCCTTGCTCCATGTGGCAAGCACAGGTGATTAGATTTTTGTTTGCATCAGTAAATCTCTTTTTTTTTGAGATTTCGTTTAGTGACTCAAGATTCAGAGTTTTGGCAGCACCTAGAAACTTTGGATTCTTTTTCAAAAGGAATTCTGAATTTTGTTAGTGAAGCTGTCATTATCAGAACTTTAATCTACTGTAACTTCACGCAATGCCTGGAAACCCTGAAATACATATTAAAATGGAATTAAATTGGCAGCAAACTTTATGGTTGTGACAAAGTGACTTGAGCTGGCTCCATCTTCAGCAATCTGCCCTTACACACTGGAACTTTCATTCCTAACCATTGTTTCTAGACTGTTATAAATATATTTCTGTGATAATGTCTTCCTGTGACCTTCCTGTTTTTTCTTTAGCCATCAGATTTTTCCGTAAAGCTTTTTGTAAGTTTGTAGCAGGTAATTCTTTGCCAAGGGAAAGTCACACTATAAGTATGTCTGTGCAGACCCTGGAGTGGAGCCTGGGCTGCTAAATCACTTGTAATCAACACGCAGCCTCAAAATGCCAATGTTGTGTTGTTTGATTTATTCTGTAAAGTGTCCTCCCCATTGGCCAGTGTTAATAGATTTCAAGAAGTAAATGGCATCCAGTGACCTTTTCTCATGGACAATGTTCTTGCTTCCTTGATGCTGTCAGAAAACAAACTCGAGATCATTGCTGCACAGCACAGCAGTGACACTCAACTCCTCAGTGCTCAAGTTTATCCTTGCACTAAACCCTCAGGAAATTCACTAAGCACATAAGAATTTTAGCTGTTTAACCTCAAAGCTCTGCTCATTTTGAATCTTGAGCAAGTTTGGGGGGCTGCGAGTCCTGAAACCTGAGTGTGGTTTCTTTGGGATAGAGCTGGAATTGTTTACAAGTGAAGTCAAGAGTGTTTCCTGCTGTTGTATCGGTGCTGAGACTATTTCCTCCTCTTTGAGAGGAAAAATTTAACAAAAATGGGTAATTTCAAACCACTGAGCAGCCTGTTTCACCCCTTTCCTCTCCTACCCTGCACCTTTTGAGGCTATTTCAATTCTTCTGGTGGACGGTGTCCCTGACCGTAGCAGGGGATTGGAACTAGATGATCTTCAAGGTCCTTTCCAACCCAAAACACTTCAGGATTCTCTTTTTCTGCAATATTTTTATTATTTTGGTAAGTCTCACACTGATTGTAATCAACTGGAACGTTTCATCATTCTCCTGTCAATAAAAAGTGAGGTTGAAGGAAGGAACGAGACAGCTTTGGGGAACTGGCTCAGTTTTAGTGCTCTCATTGTTCTTTCCCAACCATTGCTCAGCAAGTGATGCTTCATCTATGGGATTCACTGGGGTGACATCTTGGCTCCCTGTCAAGCCACAGCAATCCCATGGGCCTGTCGTAGCTTCTTGCTGCCCACCAGACCCCGCTGCATAATTAGAGAGTGACTCTCTGCAGTTCTTGAGAGCTCAGGAAGCTGTGCATGAACCCATGCCAAGTCCCCAGCAGTTGATGTGTTTTCCAGTTAACAAACTTTCTCTTCCCGCTGCAGAAATTCCAGTTGCCAATGAAGGAAACCTGTGTGGGGTGTCAGAAGACCGTGTACCCCATGGAAAGGCTCTTTGCCAACCAGCAGGTGTTTCACATCAGCTGCTTCCGCTGCTCCTATTGCAACAGCAAACTCAGGTACGTGCACTGCTCCCTTGGCTGCCCTCTGGGAAGTGTATTTTCCTCTCGCAGCTGAGGAAGGTGCTGCTCAGGCCTAGCTGAGCTGGAAGTCACCATAATCCAGTGATTTGTGCAGGACTATAGGAGAGGGAACACAGGCCTAGTTCTGCCAGTGCCTGGTGCACTTGATGCCATTTTTAAACTCTTAATGTAATTTTATGTGGGGGAAAAATATAATGTCCAGCTTTATAAAGAATTCCTAGCAAGAGCCATACAAACCCTAAGGGCTGTAAGCTTGTCTTTCTGAACATGTGGAAGACTGAAATTGAATCTCTTCTGTAACACAACTAAAACAGACACCCATGTCGGTGGCCCTGAGCTCTAACGTTTGATCTGTGTTTCCTGAACAGCCTTGGGACGTACGCATCTCTGCGTGGGAACATCTACTGCAAGCCTCACTTCAATCAGCTCTTCAAGTCCAAAGGCAATTACGATGAGGGCTTTGGACACAAACAGCATAAGGAATTGTGGGCAGGTAAAACTGAATGTGAAGAATCCCCGGAGAAAACCGTCCATGGTGTAAATGCACCAGAAACTCCGCAAAGCCCAGGAGTAGAGGATGCCCCGATTGCAAAAGTGGGAGTTCTGGCAGCAAGTATGGAAGCAAAAGCTTCAGCTGTGCCTGAAAGAGAAGAAAGACCAGCAGAAACAAAAAAGCTCAGGATTGCCTGGCCACCTCCGTCTGACCAAAGCATCCAAGGTAGTGCCTTAGATGAGGGCATCAAAGTACTTAAACCCAAGTGGCCTCCAGAAGAAGAGATTTCCAAGCCAGATGTGCAGGAGGATGTGGATCTGGATCTCAAAAAGTTAAGAAGATCTTCCTCGCTGAAGGAGCGAAGTCGCCCCTTTACAGTCGCAGCCTCGTTTAGAACAATATCTGTTAAAGGCCATAAAACAGAGAATTCGCCATCTCCTTCTAAGGCAGAGAGAGACACGTTGAAAAGGAGTGAGGAACTGGAGAGAGAGGTTGTCACAGAGAAAAAGGAAAAGAAGGTTGAGCATAGGAACATCCAGAACGCTGGGGAGAAAAATGTGGAGGAAGAACGGGAACTGTCTGGTATCAAAACAGTAGAGCATAACATTGTAGAGAATGGCCAGGTAAATGCAGACACAGATGAGGAAGAACATGCTACGGAGGAGCCAGAAATTCCAAAGGAAGAACTCTGTGAACCAAATTCTCCTAAACATTCCAGCTTAGCCAATGTTGTGACTGCTAAGGAATCATCTCCAAACCAGAATCGCAAATCCCAAGACGTTGGCTTTTGGGAGGGTGAAGACATGGAAGATCTATCCGTGGAAGAACAGATCAAAAGGAATCGCTACTATGAAGATGATGATGAAGAATAAATTGGCCTTTTACTAGAAAACTTGCTGCAAGGTGCTGGGCCTTTTGAAATGGGTATTTTTAGCTTTAACAAACAGCTCTCCTGGATGAAACGATGCTGCACTGCACATCGGCATTAAGGGAATCTACATACAAATTATCTCAACTAGAAAACTCTGGAAGCCTGCAAATTCTTTAGGTGCATGGAACAAGTGTCTGGCTGTGGGATGGCTTCAGCAGGTAGTGTCTGTCCCCAGCACGAGAACAGAGCTGTTCTCTACTGTCTTATCCCTTTGAGCTTCAATAGGTATTTCACTAACAATTTATGGAATTCCACTGTACTTGCCGTGGTGGTGTGGGACAGGGCCTCTGGAACACACCACCCGTACCACTACAAATGCTACTCTAGTGCTTAGGGACCAACTTCAAAGGGACTTTCTGGCCTGTTTAAAATGGTCACTTAATGCACTTTAATACATGGAAAGGGCACAACTGGGCTTTTTTTTAATAATAAAAACATTTCTGTGTGTAGTGTCCAACAGCTAAAGCATCCTAAACTGAGTGCAATGTGAATTTCTGTCTCAAACCTGCCTGTGATCAGTTGAGGAGTCCCTGCACAACTGGAATGGTGCCCGTTGCTGGACCATGTTTATTTCAGTGCTTTCCCAGGAGCTGTGCTGGCTGCCAGGTCTCTGCAAAAGACAAGTGAACACTTTGGAGCAGCCTGCAGGGCATTATTTCTGCATTTCACATGCATTTGAAGTGGAGTTTTTTGTTTGTTTTGTTTTTGTTGTAATTTCTTTTTTTACTTGGAGTTCTTCATCATCATTTTAAACTGCAGATAAGATTTTCAAGGCCTTTTGACAACTCTGAAATCCTACTTCTATCAAGCTGCCATAAATCGTTTCCTTACAGCTGTGAAATTGTGCTGCATTGCAAAAATCTCTGGAATCAGTGACACTTCCCGATTGCCAGTGTTGAAGATTAGAACATTTTTTAACTTGACTTCATTTATTTTACAAATAATAAAATCTTGAATGGGGGGAGGAGGAGGCCCTTTTTTTTATTAGCTTTTATTTGTACTGTATTCTCAAGAGAATTAGATCTTAACGATTCTTGAGGTGTAAAATATTCTGCTTTCTTAACAGTTCTGCTAATGATAAAACCTTCAATAAAGTTTGGTCATTTCCACTATAATTGAAGTCTGGATTCATCTTGTTTTCACAAATAGGCAGTGTTTAAAGAGTCCATAGAATTGTCACGGAATCGTGGAATGGTTTGGGTTGGGGGGGGACCTTAAAACTCATCCTGTTCACCCCCTGCCAGGGGCAGGGACACCTTCCACTATCCCAGGTTGCTCCAGCCTGGCCTTGGACACTTCCAGGGATGAGGCATCCTCTGGGAAATCCATTCCAATGACCTCCCACCCTTACAGGGAGCAATTCCTTCCCAATATCCCCTCTAACCCTGCCCTCTGGCAGTTTAAAGCCATTGCCTCTTGTCCTGGCACTCCAGGCCCTTGTAAATGGTCTCTCTCCGCCTGTCCTGCAGCTCCTTCAGGCACTGGACGGCCACAATGAGATCACCCAAAGCTTCTCTTCTGCAGCCTGGGGGCAGCTCTGCAGGTGGGGTCTCACCTGAGCAGGGCAGAGGGGCAGCCATCCCTCCCCTGCTGCCCGTGCTGGGGGCTCAGCCCAGGCTCAGAGGCTTCCTGGGGCATGTCCAGCTCTCCCCCACCAGCACCTAAAACCCTTCTCCCCAGGGCTGCTCTCTGTCTATAAAAATGGAGGGAAAAGAAGGGTGAATCCCCGGTGCTTCCACTGGAAGCCATCCCGGGCTGGCTCTGGTGCCCCACTAGGTGACACTGTGTGTCCGTGGTTTCCTGGTTGACTCAAATGAGCAGTTTCCGCTCTCAGACTGAAGAGCGTGTGGAAGAGGGATTAGAACAGGACTGGCAAGAGGAATAAAGACATGCAGGGATTTTTCACTTCCATTTCTGGCTCCAGGTGGCTCTCGAGGGCAGCTGAGGACAACTGAGGGTTTTTCCCCCGCCTCTTCCTATCAGCTGCTTTTTATATAAGTTATTGTCGCTTGAGCCTGAGATGGGTTTAGTTGGGATAAAGGGGTATAAGAGCCAGAAGCAATGCAGTGAAAGTTCTGCAGCAGCATGAGGAAATGCTCATGTGTATGACATGGATATTGGGAAGGAGAAGGGAAAAAAGCCTGATGCCTAGTTGGAAGGTGTTAGCAGTTCCACAACCTACTGCTCATTTTCCTTTCTTTTAGATGGAGAAGTTAAAACTTGCTTTGTACAGACAGAGAAAAAGCTAAAAAAGCTAATGTGCAAATCCAAGCTGCTTTCTGTCACCTTTCTCTGTTCCTAACGAAATTCATTTAGTATCAGATTTCCTCAAATTGCTAAGCAACCAGAGATCTCTCTGACTGGAAAGTGTGCTGTTTGAAAAGGGAGGGAAGACTATTTGTTGTGGACTTAGATTTATGGAATATGCCAACTGCTTGTTTCTTAGGAAACGCAATTGAATTTTACAGTGTCTTCCCGGTTACGTGATACTGAAGCAATATTGGCTGCACTTACCAGAGACTGTAATCAGAAAATCATTAATTCTAGTTAAATCTGAGGCATCTGTGAGTCTCTGACATACAAGGACCCGCATCTGGACACTCAGACCAGCTGGACATCTTGAAGGAGAAATTAGAGCACGGGGTACTTCTAAATAAAGTCACGGATTTAAAAAAACCCCAGCTGAATAGATCATAAATTACTCTATCCTTGAATCTATTAGTTATCATAGTATTTGAGTGCTTAATGGGCCATTTAATCTGTTCTCCACTGGACAGGTGCCAGAAGAGACATTACACTAACGATGGATTGTTTGCTGCCCTGCCTTGCTGCTTTGAGGACTTTTACCAGTTAGAAGTCGTCTCTGCTTGTGGAAACCCCGAGGGCTCAGCAGTGCGTGAAGCATCAACGCCACGGCCGTGTCATGGTGGGATGGTTGGGGTGTCCAGTGCAGGGCCAGGAGGCGGACTTGGATGATCCTTGCGGGTCCCTTCCAACCCGGGATATTCTGTGACTCGGTGGTTCTGTGACTCTGTCGCCGTGCTTTCTGTGCCTCTCTTTTCTGTCACTCTCGTTCTGCCCCCTCAGGGAGCGCTGAGGCGCTGCCGGCACCGCGCGCGCGCCTCTCCCTCACGAGCCCGCGCGCGCCCCACGGGCGGGAACGCGGGAGCGCCGCACTGCGCATGCTCCGAACTAACGGGAACCGCCGGGAGCAGCGGCCCCGCCCCGGTGAGCGCCGGCCGCAGTGAGGGGCGGGACCTCATCTGGTGGCTGTGGCGACCGCCAGAATTGCGGCGGCCGGGAGAGGCGGGACGAGGCGATAAGGGGCACGGCCTCCTCCCGGCTCCGCACCGCCTGTGGGCTGTGGCGGGCAACGCAACAAGGGGAGCGGTGATGCAAAACAGGGGCGCGGTCTATCCCAACCCCGCCCTTTACGGGCCGTGGCCGTGCGACGAGAGGCGCGGCCTCTTCCAGCTCCGCCCGCCCGTGTCAGTGGCGCCCGCCCGTGTGGCGGCGGCGGGAGGGCCGGGGCGGGGGGCAGAGGCGATGAGGGGCGCGGTCTCCCCAAGCACCGCCCCCCCGGGGCCGTGGCGGCCGCGCGATTCGCTGCCGCCGTGAGGGGCGGGGCGAGGGGCGGGGCTGGCGCTCGGCCGCGCCCCCGTGCCTGTGGCGGCCGCCCGAGCGCGGCGGCGGGAGGCGGAAGATGGCGGCGGCCGCGGCGGCGGCGCTGCGGGCCTGGTTCTGGAACGAGCGGTTCTGGCTCCCGCACAACGTGACGTGGGCGGACCTGGCCGGCGAGCCGGGCCCGCCGGGCAGCGGGCTGCAGTACCCGCGGGCCGCTCACGTCCTCTCCGCCTTCCCGCTGGCGCTCGGCATCTTCGCCGTGCGGCTGCTCTTCGAGAGGTGAGCGCGGGGCCGCCCCCGGGGCGGCGGGGCCGGGAGGCGCCGGGGTCTGTGAGCACCGGGCCAGGCCGGGGGGCGGCCCGGCGGGGGTTCCCCCGCGCCCTTCGGGGCCTCAGGGAGGCCCTTCGTGCGTGGAAAGGGACATTGTGTAATCCCGGGAATCTGTCGCGGGAGTCGTGTCTGTCGCGACATGCACACGCCCGTGGGGCTCCACTGCCCTGGGTCTGGATAACGAGAGGCCCCTCCAGTCCGGCGGTGCTGAGGTAGTGCAAGAAAAAAATCCCGTGTTTTATATAGGAATTCACTTTTGTTCCTGCTCCTGCCCAGGAGAAGCTCGCTGGGGTGACGGACACAGCTGGCGGCTGCTGCTGCTGCTCCGCACTTGGCTTCCGTGTGTGCTTTGTTGTACTTTCCCTGAGTTTCTGCGTGAGGAAATAGGGCTCGTTCACATGGCCCGATGTATTATTAAATACTTTGTGGCTCTCCCTCGTCTCAGGCACGATGGATGTGAGTGCGGATTGTCAACTCTGCCCATAAACAGGTGTAATACGGGATTCCTCATTTACCTGGGCATCATAAACAATGTGAACTTAGCCCTAGGGCAGAGGTAGATCCGCGTGTGCTGTGGCTCTCCCACAGCCACACGCAGTTTGTGGGTGGCAGAGATATTAATTAGTAAAGTGGCTTACTTGAGAAACCCTTAGGTGAAACGGACCAAGACACCCTGTATTGCTGTTCAGGTGGCTCATTAAACATTGATTTAATCTTAAATTTCTGCCTTGAAAGGGCAGAAATTGGCGAGGTTGGGTGGGCTTGGAGCAACCTGGATTAGTGGAAAGTGTCTCTGCCCATGGCAGGGGTGGGACTGGATAAGCTTTAAGGTCCTTTCCAACCCAAACCATTGCATGATTCCATAAGTATTTCTAAGCATGAAAAGGGTTGCAGGATTAAAGTGAGTGGGAACTGATTCGGGTTTTTTCTGTGGGTTTTCTTTAAGAAGTGTGAATTTTCCTGAGCTTTCAGAAATTAAGAAGAGGTGGTTGGGATGAGGTAAAAAGATGGCAAATATGGAGGAAAATGAAGCAGGTCAGCAGAGAGGAGAGAAACTTGAGAGGCTCTTTTTTCTCCATCCTATCTTTCTGCCCTTAGGAAAAAAAGGCTTCAGAAAAGCAGTGCAGAGGACCCAGGAACACACGTGACACTGCCAAAATCCCATCTCAGCTTGGTGTGCTGCTGGTCCTGGCCAAACCTTGGTACTTGCCGGGACATAAGGAAAGGAGGTTGTGAGACACAATGATACCCCTGAAAAGGATATTGTAGGGAGGTCCCTAATCCAGGTGTCAGTCTGGGGAAGAGGTGCAGAATATTCTCTTTTCCTGGAGTTGTTTGGGGAGATGCAGTGCATCCTACTACACCTGATGGCACAGTCCTCCAGGCAGCATTTACTTTGTCCTGATAATGTCTCCCTGGTTTATGAAATCTCTTTTTTGATGTTAATTTAGGGTGGAGTCAAATGACGATTTAACTCCTGAGCCTGCAGAGCAGAACTCAGAGGCCAAGGTCTGGTTCCTGAGGGGGTTGTTCCTGATCTCAGCTGTGTCTCGGTGGTATCCCAAAGTGAAAGCAGATTGTGACAGCACATCCCGGGCAGTTTCTAGTGTGTTTATTTTAAAAGTACATATCTTTGAATAAACGCCTTTCTGTTTCCTCCAGCCACTTTGAACATGTCATAAAAGTTCAGCTTTGTCTCAGTAAACTCCTGTGGTGCATTTATCCCAATTCAGGCTTTGATTTTTGTGTCAAATGTCTTTCTTGACACACATTTGGCAGTTGGACATGGTGAGTCAGAATTTGAATTACAGACTCGTGCAGCTCTTTTCGTTTAGCTGCTTCTTTTCTCTCTCCTTTTGTAGCTCCTCGGTGTGAGGAAGTGCTTTGTGCTACAACACTTGTAACACTGACACATTTCTGTTAGTTAGAATTCTGCTAAAAATTACCTTTTGCATTGTGACATTGACAAAATAATCATTAGTTTGTCTGTCTGTGGGCAGTTTATGACTGTAGGGATGAGGCAGGACTCATACAGGAAGGTAAAGACAGTGGCAGGGTGAGGATTTTTGTCCAGTCAGCAAAAAGAAAGACTTCTGCTCATAGATTTGGGTTTATATTTTTTATCTTTGAGTATCCTTTTCAGTATTTCTCCTTGCACATCTTGTCCCACTGCAAGCACAAAAAAAACCTCCCAGGTATCTTCAAAAACCTGGATGTGATGTGTTTCTAGCTGCACTGGAACACTCTTTGGAACCAGATGTGGGTGTTACTGGACAGGTCTGAGGAAGGATCTGCAGCTTGTGCTCCAGCTGGGGAGCAGGAGAAAAAAGTGATTTGAGATGTTACTTCATCAGGTCTATTGTGGAATGAGGTGGTTAGATTTTAACACAGCAAAATGGAGAGGTTATGGAAATACAAACTCAGAGTGCATATTTAATAAATCTCACTTTGGCGATTGTTCTTCCTTTCAGAGCTGTAATAGGGAGTCACCAGCCAAACTGGGATGTTCCATAAAGAAAGATTCTGCCTTTTTGTGAAGCACAACACGCCTGAGAACTATTTGTTATAACATACAAGTCTGTGGACTTGAAAATTGGTGTTAGGTTTAAAATCAGTGTGCGTTAACAATTAGTGTGAAAAAGGTGGCTGGGTAGGCTCAGGTGTGAGCTGATCCCTGTTGATAAACATTTAATAGAAGTGTTCATGTGATGGTAATTTCTTGCTGGAAGGTGTGGCAGTAAGTTGACCTTGGGTATAGTTTGTTGCCGTTAAGATTTCTGTGGAATCATAAAATCATTTAGATTAAAAGGGACCTTTCAAGGCCAATCCTCTCCTCAAAGCAAGGCCAGCATTCAGGCAGCTCAGGTCACCCGTGGTTTGCTTTTCAGTTTGAATATCCCCAAGAATGGAAATTCTACTGTCCGAGCAGCATTTTTTCCTATTTTGGGGGTTGTGCAGAACTTTGTCACTGTGGGATCCAGTGCAAAACACATCTGAAAACCTGCTCTGGGACCAAAAATTTGAAGTGCCACAGCAGTTTTAAGTGTGAGTTTACCTTGGTGAATTTACCTAAATAGCAGGTCAGCTTGGGATTTTCCTGACTGAGCACGGGATTGAATATGATTCGCTTCATATTCCACCTGCAAGTGGTCCAAGCAGTTGCACTGTGGCTGTGGAGTGGCCCGGAGAATCCTTCTCGTCCGGGTGAATCCCTGTCTGGTTGGGAGCTCCACGGAAGGCCAGGTGTCACTTGCCCGGAACTTGAGGAGTTCTAGAAGCTCTGTTATGACTGGGTCAGACTTCCTTAAAAGTGAGGAAATCCATGCTATCCTTTTTCCTTCCCATTTTTGTGACTGGGACCACCTCCTACTTCCAGTGTCTGCCTGCTGGTGTCTGGCAGTTTCAGTGCCCCTGCAAATGTCTCTGGATTTTGAGTTGCTCTTTTTCACCAGGTGCTTGAGCCCTGAGTGGTGTCCATAGTCTGTGCCTTCCTTTTGATTTTTATTTCCCCCCCTCCTAATTTCTGGAAACACCCTGTTTATCCTGAAGCCTCTCAGTGAAGGAGGCCTAGTGCTGAGGACCAGTTTCCTGTAAAGTTTTGAGTTTTGTTTGCCTTATTTCTTTTGTTTTCCTGGGGACAATCTGTTTCTTCTTTCCTTGATGCTTCAGGTTTTGCCTTCTGCAATAATGCCCAGACTTTGTATGGATCACTACGAGCTTTCCTAACCATTCCTTGTCCTCTTTACTTGTTTTTAAACCAAAAGAAGACCCTAATGAATAATAAATTAATTAAATTAATCTGCTCTAGGTGACCCTGTCTTGTCAGAGGGTTGGAGTAGATGATTTCCAGAGGTGCCTTCCAACCCCAGCTATTCCATGGGATTCTGTGAATGTGCAGATTTTTAGATTTTTTAGGTTTCCTCTCGGATGTGAGGTAACCACCCAAACTGAGTATCTTCAGGCCAGGTTTGGTGGGGTTTTTTTGTTTGTAGAGCTGTTAAGCACCGTGACCCAGAAAATGAAATAAAACTATTTGTAATCCTGTAATTGCACGTGTGAACTTCTGTGCTGCACTTATGTTATATCTTGTAGGAAAGCGGAGTATAAAGATACTTAATATTTTATATTTTTTACATTTGTGTGGGGGTCTTGCCAAATGTTTCATGACATCAGAACACGATTTCTGGCTGGTGGTCTGGATTACGGCGGAAGCCGTGAGCCTTTGGAGCCAAGCTCAAAGGAAATCACTCCTTCCTTTTTTATTTTTTAATTGTTGTTTTTTTTTTTTTAAAGCGGTAGGTGTTGAAATGTAGTTTAGTATGTCAAGAGATGGGAGCAGAGCTGGGAAGGGTCTGGAGCACAAGGAGAGGCTGAGGGAGCGGCGGGGCTTAGCCTGGAGAAAAGGAGGCTCAGGAGGGACCTTCTGGCTCTCCACAACTTCTTGACAGGAGGGTCAGGTTGGGCATCAGAAGGAATTTCTTCATGGAAAGGGTGGTCAGGCATTGGAAGGGGCTGCCCAGGGAGGTTTGGAGTCCCCATCCCAGGAGGTGTCTGAGGAAGGCCTGGACGTGGCACTCAGTGATCCTGGAGGGATTTTTCAACCTCTGGGATCCTGGGCAGAGACATACGAAGAACTGGGGCAGACAGGGACGCGTGGGCCCACAGTGTCTATCATTTGTTTAGTGTTTTCTGGAAGCTAGGTGTTCCTTTGGGATCAGTCACAAGCTGATCTGTAATTCCTCAAGGGAAAACCCCACTACTGGGACTGTTCTTAAACACAGCCAGAGATATTTGTTCCTGAAGCACTAAGTGAGCGTTCCCGAGAATAATTATTGTTGGAGCATTTAGAGCGATGATTCTCCTGAATTTTAATATTTCCTTTTAAACATAAGGAGAAATTGTAATGATTGTGGTTGGAAAAGCAGCATTTTCTGCTTGGTGGCACTGGGAGGCTCCTAAATATGTGTAATTTCAGCTTAGCTCTGTCTGAAACAATCTCTCTTTGAAAGCAATATGGTTTTAATGGTAAAAATGTTGTATTTGTACAAAAAATTGGTTTGAGAAACAGGTTCTTTCTCAAAATAACTGATTAAAAAATACTGAATATTGCTCCTTCAACCCCCGCTTTTGCCCACCAACAGGAGAGGAACAATTCACATGTCAGGTAATGCAGACATTTCCCTTGGAACCCTGAGCCCATTCTGACACAAACGTGCAGCAAAACGTGGTAATTTTGAACATGTTTATATTCGTTTTAGTTGCAAACCCAGGCTTGTTTCTAGAGTCAGTGCTATAAAATCCAGGAAGAGTTAAATCAGTTTGGAATACACAAAACACATGGAATGGATGAGATCCCGAGATCAGGGATCTTTCACACTGGGGGACTTACATCTTCCTCTCTGTCCTGAAGGAAACAAGCCACTCTATTTTTCTCAGAGACAAAAGAAAAAAAAAAAAGAATAAAAAAGAAAAAAAAAGTTTATTTTGGGAGCTGTGTCACTTGAACTTCCCTTTTTTCTGAGCTATGTGACACCAAGGCCTATTTTGGAAACAAGATACTTTGTTTTAGGGCTTCATCTCCAGCATTTCTGTTCACAGCAGACTGCTATCAGTCTGTTGTTTTACTGCTGAGGAATGAGAATCCCCCTGGGGATCTCATTTGGATCCTTACAAGCCAAGGGCATTAAAATTTAATTTTTCATTCTGGTGTGCACAGTATGTGCTGTCTGCAGTTACCATATGGACTAATAAAAGAGGTTTCTTCACCTGGGAATTGGTGGAGTGGAGATTTCAAAAGCTTTTTCACCAGGTTTGCAATTGGTGAGAAATCCAGGTCCTTGTGATTCAGGCAAAGGAGGGAAATAAATACCTTGTTTTAATCCAGCTCTTTCTGGGGAATTCTTGCAGGTTTATTGCCAAGCCATGTGCCATAAACCTTGGCATTCAGGACAGCGGACCTCACAGAGCCCAGCCCAATGCAATTTTAGAGAAAGTGTTTACATCCATCACTAAGGTGAGTCACGCTTCAAATTCCTCTCCCATTCAAAGGGAATGGAGACCTGGAATTGTCGCAAGGGGGGCTTTTTGCTTCCACTTTTCTGGTTTGAGATGCACATTTCACAGTGTGCATCCGTGAGCGGGCTCATTCTGGTTTTACTTTGTCTCTGGCATGTCCTTCTGGTAGCAAAGCAAATTCCCTGTATGGCTGAGCCATGGTTTTGTGCACAGAATAATCTTTGGAATACGAATATTCCCCTGATAGACAGGTCTGAGCTTCTTCCTTTAGTTCCCTGCCTTTGGCCCAAGTTGTACAGTGGGGATTCTTGGTTTACCAAGAGATTTCCCAGCATCTACCACTTTTATTGGGAAAGTGTTCCTCTTTTTCTTGAGCTCAGTTCCTTTTCTGATTTTACTGGTTTTATTGTGAATGTCTTCCTCTCATTTTTGCCATTTACTGTAAACCTGGACAGCAGTTGTCAGTGGAAGTGGGTTATTCAGGGAAGTGTTCAGTCAATGAAGTATGTCCTGATGAAGGGCAGGACATTAATGGTGGCAGGAGGTGTTTCTTTGGGTTGTTTCCTGGCCCTTCTTTCCCTTAAGCTCACAGGCCTACACCACTATGGAATTACAGGATCTCACTGTATTTTATTCAATATTGAATAAGTGCAATAGATTTTCATTAAAGATAACAAAATGGAAGGTTTTCTGTTGAGATTTGGTGATGCTGAACCTCATCTACTGGAGCAGATAAAGGGAAATTCTATAAAAACCCAAAAAACTTGCCTTGAGGGAACATTAAAGTTTTGAGGCATTTGGAATGACGTGTGAACTGAAAAACCCCCAGAATCTGATGCCTTTTGTTGGGAGAACTTTAATGTAGGGGATGTCCTTGAAATGAATGTTTGGAAAACCCAGGAGGTCACAGGCTGTGCAGAATTTGTTTGGCTTATGAAACCTTTCACTGTCCCAGTGTGCTGTGGCTGCTGTTGGGTTAGGAGAGTCAGGCTGGGGGTGGCCCTGGTGCAGGGGAGGGATTTCACTGCTGCTGTGAGCTCTGAATTCCCCTTGGAGGCAGGTGCTTTCCCAGTGCCCCAACCATTAAATCTCAGGAAAGTGCTAAGAGATGTGTGATGGAGTGACAGGGCAGTCATGGTCTCAACACTGAAAATCAGATTACTCTGATTTTGCTTTTCAGCTGGACAGGCTGATGACTTTGTATGAAATCAGCATTCTTTATAGCTTTTGTGGTTTGTATGTAACTCGAATAGTAAAATGTGTTTATCATCTTTCAGTGGTAGAGCTCCCTGGCAGAGCTGGTCTGAATTATCTCACTCCTGGGCCATTGTAGAGGGAGTTACCAGGTTTGGTTCACTTTGATAAATCCATTTGTGTTCATTCAGACAAAATCCCAGTAGAGTTCCCAGATGGAGAACAGGGATATATTATATCTATATTTGTCATGGAAGTATTTCAGTCTTCAAATATATTTTAATTTATTGATTTTGATAACAGAAATAACACAATTTCTACAATGCCCTTTTAGAATATACAAAAATCTACTGTGTTAAACCAACTCTTACTTTAATGTTTTCCCATCCTTGCTGTGAGTAGCAACTGTTAAACATCTTCAGCTTTGCTCCTCCTGAGTTCTGGGCTGCTTGAATTGATGTGCAGCTTTAACGGGTAGGACAGGACACTTTAACAGCTCCTCCCCCCAAATTAACACACAGAACAGTCACATTCTTTGTCTTAACATGCTGTCAACTGATGAAATAGGTGAGGAAACCATTCTGAGTAATTAAGTAATTATTGGCTTATGAAGGTTAGACCTGAATGACCATTTGTGGCAATGGGTTCCTGCTTCCAGACTCTCTGTGGTCCCTTCTTGGTCTGTTTTTTGTTATCTCTGCATTATTTCTGTCATAGTGCAGGACTGAAAGTCGGTTGGGGAGTGGGAGAAATGACATTTGTTTCATTTTCCTTCAGTCTCCAGATGGAAAAAGGTTAGAAGGCTTGTCCAAGCAGCTGGACTGGGATGTCCAAAAGATCCAGCGCTGGTTTCGGCATCGGAGGAACCAGGACAAACCCACCACCCTCACTAAGTTTTGTGAGAGCATGTATGTTTGTGCAGAGGGGCTTCATCTTAGAGCTCTAGCTGTGTGTTCTCCTCTAGCTGGGCCTTGGGGCAGCTGCTCCACCAGACCAGAGCCGCAATTCCTGTACAAGCAAGCGGGGGCAGTTAAAGGAGGTTTTAAAATTCTCAAATATTTTGTTGGCGTGCCTGAGAGACCAGAACGGGGTACAGGAGTCAGTCCGGAGCTGCTTTAGAGGCTGGGCCAGGTCCTTCATGGCACTTGAAAGTGTGTGTGTGTGTGTCCATGTCTGTGTCCATGTCCATGTCTGTGTCCGTGTCCATGTCTGTGTCTGTGTCCATGTCTGTGTGTGCACATGCCCACACTGGGTGTAAATCCCCTGGAACGCTCCTGCACGGCCGCGTTCTCTCCCAGAGCTTGTTCCCGTTCCCACAGGAATGACCTTCTGGCTTTCCCAGTTGCAGACACTCCTTGGCTTCCTTTTCTTCTCTGTTCAGTCCCTTCTTTGTTCCCTGTTCCCCTCAAGCTCCTGCAGTTTTCTCTATAGTGCAGTAGAACCTCAGTATTTTTTCCTGACTTATTTCTCCTCTGCTGGTTTCTTTCCTTTCCAGTAACTTTCAATTCTTCCCCCAGTATGATTTTGTCTACTTAAAGCCACAAGGTAAGAGGGACAAATACATACATTAGGATACCTCTGGATAACAACTTTGCTTGTTGTTATCTTGTTGTCTCTTAAAGCATATGAACGATGCATGTTCACCCTGAATTTCAAACTTGGCTGTTGATGCAAACTGATAGGTGGTGTGAAAACTCTTCAATAGGTTTATCTTACCTGAAATGTTTAGAAATGAAGGTGGGTGAAGCTTTTCAGGTGTCAGATTTGGGGGTTTTCCCAGTTATTTCAATTAATTTTACAAATGTTAACCAGAAGCTGCTTCTTTGTCCTAAGTTTACTTTTTACTTCTTTTTCCAGGTGGAGATTTACATTTTATTTAAGTATATTTTTTTATGGAATCAGGTTTCTCTGGACGGTGAGTTGCTCTGTCACCCCCGTTGTTGTTCTGTGTGGTTGCAGTTGAACGATCCCTGATTTGGGATCCTGGGGGTTCTGTTAAAGACCTTCTGTACACTATAGGGAAACTTCTATCCAGATCTGTCATTTTGGAAATAATAAAAAATTATTTGTTGTTACCCCAGAATGTTGGAAAAAACAAGGTGGGGTTTGGGGGTTTTTTGCTATGGAGAGCTGCTGCTTTTTTTTCTCCTCTCCCTCTTGAAGGGATACAGGTTCATCTCCTTGGGTCTTTATTATTATTAGAGCTGTATGATTATTCTAGAAATTTCCATTGCAGCAGAACTCACATTGACAGCACAAATTAGATTTTAAATCACTGGGGTTTTTTACAATAAACGTAGTTTGAATGGCAGAATGAAGGTAAAATTCCAGTGAAGTAGTGCTATAGTGTCAGGTGCCTTTAGGTGCTGGGGAGGAAAACAGCCAGTACAAACTGGGGTTTTATATAACTTCTTATTTATATATAATAAAAACTTTCCTGTTCCCTTTAGGCACCCTGGTTTTGGGACACACGACAGTGCTGGTACAACTACCCTTTCCAGGTACGAGAGAAACACCTCCTAAATTCCAACTTCTTGGACAATTGCAGTTTTTATTTTTGTTATTGGTACTGGATTAAAACTCTGGCATTTACTCTTTGTGCCTTTACATCCTGGTTAGGTTTGGCAACAGCAAGGTTTCCTCAGATACATCTGACTCATAGTCACTTTATGTTTACTTGCTGCTGAGATGATTAAAAGTGGGAGAAAAAGGCATAAAATCATAGTGGTAATTTATTTATTTACTGCATAGAGGTCAACAGTCTGTTCCAGAGTCTGGTTTTCCTACTCCAAGAGGCTTCAGCAGGAGTTGTAAATATTGACAAGGGAATTTACTCCTTTGGAAGAAAGATCAAACACAAGTATATTTGTGTGAGTAAGCCTGGAGTAAGATGCCTGTTGCTTAAGCTTATTTTTATTAAATCTGAATGATTTAACTTGTGCCTCAGCAATTCTGGAAGAACAAAGTGGGATGGAAAAGGAGGAAGGAAAAAAGTGATTTTAATGTAAATTTTGAATTATTTTGTCTTGTAACTGTGCTATCTCTGTCTGTTTTCCAGCCTCTAACATCCAGGCTTTATTATTACTATATCTTGGAGCTGGCCTTCTACTGGTCCCTCATGTTTTCTCAGTTTACAGACATTAAACGGAAGGTGAGATGAACCAGAATTGCATTAACCACTCAACAGCTATAATAAAAATAATAATAAATAGATAGGACTAGCAAAAAAAATGGGAGTGTGCCTGGCCAGGAAAGCCAAAATGTAGTGATAACTGTGTTTTTTCCTCATTTACACCTTTGTGAGCCTCCCTTCTCCTGTAAGCACTATGCAGTCCTGGGAAAAAGGGAGGAGCAAGGCTGACCTGCAGCCTGGGGTATCCTTGAGTTACTTTCACCTTCCAGGGGAAAGAACAGCATCACTCAATACCTCCCAATCAAAAGTTACTAAATCATTCCTAAAATTAGATTTAACTGGAAGGCTTGCAAGAAAAGGAGCTGCTCAAAGCAGTGCCTTGCAGAAGCTGCTGAGGAAATGGCAAACGCCAAGGCAGTAATAAATTGGGTTTTGAAAGGAATTTTCATCTCTGTGAGGAGCAGATGATGAGTGGTTGCAGTTGCTCAAATCTAATTCTGTCATGCTGCGTTCCAGGATTTGGTTATTGTTGCTGTTGCAGAACAGTCCCCAGTAAATCCTGGCTTATTGCTTCCTTTACATGAGCTGCAAAGCAGCAAATTATCCCCATTTTTGCATAGGCTGTTAAAAAAAACAAGTTTACCCAGGCTTTTTTCTATGCTGAAATATTAGCAGGTGAGGCACTGTGGAATAAAGTGGAGCTGCAGTCAGGGAGTGATGAACAACCTCTGGGACTCTGTTTTTAGTGGTTAATTTTGACTTTAACGAGTGGATGACATTCCCCACTGCAGCAGGGTGAGGTACAGGAACCCGGGGGCTGAAGTGCAAACCAGCTCTGAATATTGTGCATTGTAAACATTTTTCGTTCTTCCTGCTGAGTTACCCGGTGTTCTGTGCCTGCTCTGCCCTGGCAGGGTTTGGTCGCTGACAGCGGTAACAGCACTTAAATGTGTGCCAGGAGCCGAGGGCACGAGCAGTGTGTCTGTAAAACCAGAAGGAGCCAAAAATAAGGGTCATGTTGTCCTCTGAATCATTTCTGTGGGCTCTGCAGGTACAGCTGTGTGTGTGCCAGAGAGACTGTGCTGATCCCTGAGCAGGCAGAGCTCTGACTTCAGTAGCACCAAAGCTGAGAGACCTTTCTGGAAGCTTTTGTGGAGATGGTGGGAGTGTGATGAGCTGGGCTTCGTGTGGGGTCAGAGCCTGAACCAAAGGAATCCTGTGGCCCCGGTGGCTCAGTTGGGTGGCTCTGTTCCAAACTTTTGCATTTGTGTGACAGCCAGTGAGTCTTCATTCATGGTTTTTTCCTGTTTCCAGGACTTCCTGATCATGTTCGTCCATCATTTGGCCACGATCGGACTCATCACATTCTCGTACATGAATAACATGGTGCGGGTTGGAACTCTGGTGCTATGCCTCCACGATGCTTCAGATTTCCTCTTGGAGGTGAATTTCCTTTCAAATCTTTGCATCCCTAATGCTGATGTGATCTCAGGGGAACAAGCTGACATTCCCATTCTTGATAAACTGCACTAAATGTGCCATGAAATTTGTGCTGCTGATCCTGCCTTGTCAGCTTTTCCTCCAAACTGCTTGAGTGATGAGAGTCACAGAGCCATGGAATGGTTTGGGTTGGAAGGAACCTTAAAGATCATCCAGTTCCACCATCCCAGGTTGCTCCAAATCCCATCCAGCCTGGCCTTGGACACTTCGAGGGATGGGGCAGCCCCAGCTTCTCTGTGCCAGGGCCTCACCACCCTCTCAGGGAGGGTGATTGTATCCTCTGGCAGTGGGAAGCAACTCCCTCTTGTACTGTCTCTGCAGGCCCTTGTAAATAGTCTCTCCCACTGTTCTTGTGGGACCATATAAATAATATTATAACAATAGTAATACAATATAATAATCCCTCTTTGTTCCAAACTGTACAAATGTGACTGAGAGTTTTTTGCAGCTCTCCAGCTGGGTCATTACAGGAGTGCACAAAGGGAATAATATTTGCGTGTTTCTCCTCTCTTGTAGGCTGCAAAACTGGCCAATTATGCCAAGTACCAACGTCTGTGTGATGCTTTCTTCATGCTCTTTGGGGTCGTGTTCATCGTGACCCGGCTGGGCATTTACCCTTTCTGGTAAGCACCTGGAACTGGGAGGTCTTGGTTGTTCTCCCAATCCTTTCAGCAGAGCCTTTGTTCTAGACTTTTCCCAAGCATTCCAGCTGTCCCTTGAGGTAGACTGAAGCTGCACATGGCCCAAGTGCTGTTTGGGGCAGGAGGTTTGAGTAGGCACATGAAGAAATCTCTCCCCAGTCAGCTGAGGGATTGGGAGAAGACTCCAGAATCCCATTCACAGCTGCCCCTCCCCTGCTGCAGTGATGACAGAGTTAGCCACAATCTGCTCTGAGAGGCTTGAAGGATTCTCTGCTTCTCTGAAGAAGTTCTAGAAATAATTACAAGTGAGGCACAGTCTCTTGAGGTAATTTTTGTTTGTATCTGGTTTAGTCATCACTGCAGTTTCTGATTCTTATGACACTTCTGTCCTGTCCTTGTGTCGTGACTGTTCGGAGCCTGAAATAGGTCTGAGGTTTCTTGGGAGGTAAAACCCTGGATAAATGGCTTAGAGAGAATCATCCCATAATGAGATTCCTTCTCACCTCAGTAGGTCAGACCTGTAGAGGTGCTTTGGTTAATGAGCTGTTGTCCATTTATTGTGTGTGGTGACAATTTGGTTACACCGTTCTACTGCATGTATTTATTTCCTAGGCCATGGACACCTGGCATTCCCATTCTTTTTGGGTGCCTGGTAGGCAGCAACAAGCTTTTCACTTTAGGATCAGAGTTGCAGTTAAAGCTCTTGCTTATTTTCCAGTAAATGCACCAAAGGACTCAGGATGAAGAAGAGTTTTAATTCTTATTTCTTCGTAGGCTCCTTCCAGGGACAGACAAGAGAGTTGTTTTTGCAGCTGCTGTCTGTCGTGAGGGGATGCTCTTACCTCACACCAGTGCTCAGCATCCTGTAAATCTTTAATGTGTTTTCCACTGGCTGTAATGTCGCTCCTCAGCTTTGTAGAGGAATCTGGCAAGCTGCAGCAGTACTGCAGACCCTGTGCTGTTTCCCTTCACGTGTATTCCCTCCCGTAATTAGTAATGTAAAATATCAACAGATCTCTGGAATTGCATTTAATTCTTGCATAAACCTGCTATGAGTTAAATATTTCTGGAGCTGCCTTTTGGGGGATTTTGGTTCTTGTTTGAAAGGCTTGTTTTGCTTTTCTTGTGGAATGTTAAAAGCTATGTGAAATTAATGTGGCTGTTAAGGGTTTCTCCATACCTCTCTGCATCATAAAATCTAAAGTGTTTATTAAATTGCTGAAGGACTGGCAATAACTCCCAGCAACAAGAACAGCAAAACAGTAATGAAAGAAACACAAAGCTTGGGCCATAAAGCAATTTTGAGTCTTCCAGCCTGGCCAGAGGAATCTATAAAACTCCAAGGGAAGAGAAGAGCACCCAGGGAGGGAGGGAGGCCTTCTGGGAACAAAATTCCTTCCTGATCCCAGAGTCCTTGAGATTGGAAAAGCCCTCCAAGATCATTGAGTCCAACGTGTGACCAATCCCCTCCAGAGCACTGAGTGCCATATTCAGTTGTTCCTTGGGCACCTCCAGAGATGGGGACTCCACTGCCTCCCTGGGCAGCACCTTCCAAGGCCTGACCACCCTTTCCATGAAAAAATTCCTCCTGATGTCCAGCCTGAACCTTTCCTGGCACATCCTGAGGCCCTTTCCTCTTGTCCTGTTGTTGCCTGGGAGCAGAGCCTGACACCCCCCCTCCCCAGCTGCCCCCTCCTGTCAGGGAGTTGTGGAGAGCCAGAAGGTCCCCCCTGAGCCTCCTTTTCCCCAGCTCTTCCCAGCTCTGGACATGCTCCAGCCCCTCAATATCCCTCGCTGTGAGGGCCCAGAACTGGACACAGCCTCACAGTGCCCAGCACGGAGGGACAATCTCTGCCCTGCTCCTGTGCCCACACTATTTTTGATACGATCTTTGATCTTTAAATCTGGGTGAAAGCTGCCCAAGCAGGAAGGTGTTAACGGTTGTTTTGGTGACCAGAGCAGCCTGACATCACTTCCTGTGAAGTTGTTATAAATAAATGGCTTGTGCTTTGGAGAAGAAAATTGGCAGCAGATCCGTGCGTGTAACCAAATTGCAGCTCGTTCACGTGTTCTGTTTGTTGCTCAGTTCAAATGTTCCTAATGAGCTTTACTCGGTCTCCTGACTCTGGCAGGAGCAGAGCAGCAGATGCTCAGTGAGACACAAACTGTTGTGCATCTGGCCTGGCACCCCCAGTCAGAGCTGGAAGCCCTGGACCAGCACAGCCGATCTGAAATGTGTTTCTGGATCTCTTTAAGGATTTTGAACACGACCCTGTTCGAAAGCTGGGAGTTGATCGGTCCCTACCCTTCCTGGTGGCTGTTCAATGGGCTCCTGGTGACCTTGCAGGTCTTGCATATCATCTGGTCTTACCTCATCATCCGCACGGCCTCCAAGGCCCTGGTGCGGGGCAAGGTAAGACTGAGGGAGGCTTCTGGGTCCTCTTTCCTACGAGCCCTGTTAAGGAATCGTGAGAAATTGGGTTTTCAATGAGGGCTGGTGTTGGTTCTTGAGGGACTTGCATCAAGAGTTCACAAAAATGGCAGTTTTTCACCTCGATTGCTCTGCACTTGTGAGTTCCCAGGTGTGTTCAGAGGCAGGGAGTCTCTCCTGGGCATGCAGGGAAATAACTCCATTTTCCAGTACATTCAAATGTCCTAAAATAGTGATTATGACAGACTTGTTATGCACTCTGGAGTTTAAGGTGGTAGCAGGCTCTCTTTTGGACAACAAGATGAACATACAGAATGTTTCTCAACTTCAGCTGGTCCTTGGGATGTGCTGGGGATTGTGCATCTTCACTGGCTCCTGTCTGCCAGTGCAGGCACTGAGCTCCAGCACTCAGGGAAAGGGTTCTCAGGGATGCAGTGGGGTTTGCTGGTTGTCAAAAATCACAGAATGGCCTGGGTTGGAAGGGACCCTAAAGATCATCCAGTTCAAGGCCAGGTTGGACAGGGCTTGGAGCAACCTGGGATAGTGGAAGGTGTCCCTGCCCATGGCAGGGGGTGGAACAAGGTGAGCTTTAAGGTCCTTCCAACCCAAACTATTCCATGATTCTCTGAAATCAGCAAAAAAAGGTGATTTAGTAGCACAAATGCTTTTTCCTATCAGATACTGATATCCTGATCTGGGTTTCTCTCACGGCTCTGCATTATTTTGTGTTTGTCTTCAGCTGCCCCTACGCATGGAATGTGGCCTTGAAAAATATAAATATTCTGGTTCACTCTGGGGGCCAGCAGGTTTCAGGGTATGAGCTCTTCATCTGTTCCCCACAGCTGCTACTACAAATGCCTGATTTTCATTCTCTGCAGCTGTTTCTGTATCCTGAGTTCTACACCTTTTCCCTTTCCTTGGTTCTCTCCTGTCCAGGTGACCTAGCCAGAGAAAGGACTCTAAGCTCTGTCTTCTTCATTCTTTTCTCCTTTTCTCTGTGCCAGATTGGAGCTGGACAGTTTCACCCTGTGCATGTAAGTGTGACCTGTGGTTCTGTTTGTTCACTGAAACACGTCTGTGTCGAGGCCAAGACAAAAGCAGAGCCCTCGTCTTGGGGCTTCAGTGCCTTTTCCTTCTCTCCCTGGTCCTGACAGAGTGCTAAAATACTGGTTTTTCCAAAGGTCAGAGCAGTGTCTTGGGGTCTGTTCTTACCTGCTGTCACGTGCCTGCACAACCTTCACTTCCTGCTTTTACACACCCACACACTCCGATTTCTGTCTTTGCTCCTCATCAGCACTGCACTGAGGGGGAGAGGGCAGGAGGAATTTACTCCTTTTTGTGAAAAGGAGTAAAACAGTCACTTCTCCCCCAAGAACGGGAAAAATTTCAAGGGATTTCTGCTTCCTTCCAGTGACCCTTTGAACTTCCAATATAGCAGGAGATTGGGAAAAGATAGCAAAAGTTCTGGCAACAGGCAGAAGGCAGGACATCCAACAAGTTCCTGCAGATCATTAACTTCACCTGGCTTCCAGCCAGATCTTCCCTGGAGTTCAACCACTTCCTGCTGCTGGAGATCCCTAAACCTGACTTCAAGAGAGCATAGCAGAGTGAAATCCTGGAATACTTGGAAAGCTGCAAGCCAGAGCGCTGGCACGTGGAGTTACTGAGGGCTGTTGGCTGCAGAGGGAGGGGAGTGAGGGGAGTGAGGAGCTGCCTTGGGCAGAGCAGGGGCCGCTCCTCAGGCCCGGCTTGTGCTGGGGAGGTTTGGCTCTGGCACCTGCCACCACCTAAGGTGTGTGTTTGCAGTTGGGGCTGGGTTTATGGGCTCTTCCCTTCTGGCTCTGCAGGGCTGGAGCAGCTGGCACCAAACTCCTCCTGGGAAGGTTCAAAATCCCACATGCAAGTCAAATTGAGCTGGATTTGCAGCCAGTCTCTGAACTATGGCATAACTCTGTAAGCAGATCTGGATCCTTGGGCTGAGGCTCCTCCTGTTCTGAGCGGGTGTTTGCTGGATCAGACACTGCCTTTGCTCTCCATCCCCCTGTCCAAACAGGCTCCTGCTCCTAAAGGGGATCTCCCAGATGAAGCACAGGCTGTGGAAACGGGAGTGCTTTGTTCAAGCAGTGATGTGATAAATAAAGCTGGTTAATTTTTAAAATAGCAAAGCTGCTCCCTGTAGGACAAAGTGTTCTCTCTCAAACTGACACATTCCTGGTTTTTGGTTGTCGGACCCACTTGTGATTGTGGCATGAGAAATTTTTGATTCCAAACAAATTGTTTAGAAAAATGGCCTTTAACTGATCTAGAGAGAAGGTCTTGGAAGACAAGAACAACGCCAGATCTGTAATATCATCTGATCTGGTGAGAGCAAGAATGAAGTGCTTTCACAGATATACAGAATATTTCAAAAATGGAACTCATCTTTCCAAATTGTCTTTTTCAGTGTCTGTGTCTTGTTCCTAATGTGATGACAGGCTCCTTCTTGGGAGCTTGAACTGACCCAGATTGAAATGTAGGAGGTAGATGTGAGCGAAGGTGGTTCATCACATGGACACAACCTTCTAACTGCTGGTTTCTGTCAATTTTTCAACTCCCCTTCTCTCCCACTACCCAATTCCATTGGCAATGTTTAGGTATCCAAGGATGACCGCAGTGACGTGGAGAGCAGCTCCGAGGAGGAGGATGTGACTTCCAACAGCACAAAAGGAATTTTCAGCACTTCCAGTAACGGTTCCAACCGCCTGAACGGCCACGTGGCCGGCGGCCAGTGGACAGGAGAGGAGTAAGGCCCTGGGCTGGCCTTGAGCAAACACGAACTTCTCTTTCAATATCTAGTTGTGTTGAGCTCCACATTCCCAAGTGATCTTTAAATCAAAAACCCGTTCCCCAGAAACCTCCAGCAGACCCGAAACGGGCACAACCCTGACCAGTCAGAGGCTTTGCATGGCACAAGGGATGAAGCCAACGACCGGGGCAAAAACAAAGCTGCAGATTTCACTTCAAGCCATTTTGTACTTTGAAAGTACAAAAAACCACCCCCGAGTCCTGTTGATATTTGCAGAGGTGTCTTTGTTTGTGACAAGCTGGCTTTTACTGGGATCAGCTAAAGGCAGAGCAGGTTTGGACCGCGGGGTTCGGTGCCACTCAGTGACGGTTCGCTCCGGGCAAGTACAGCAGCTCTTGATGCACACCAGAAGCCACTTAAGAGCACGGAGAATGCAGGTTCCACATCCCAACTGCCCTGGGTGAGGCAGAGACTCTTTTCCCAGCTGAGCTTTGAACTGTGCTGCCCCAGAACCACTGCTCTGCCTCACCCCAGGGTACTGGGAGGTCCCAGCTGCTCATCTCTGCTGTCACCAGGGACCAGGCCAGCGTCTGCTGCCTCTTTTGGTGCTGCAAACCCCTCCGAAGTCTTGACCAAAGCTTTCTGCAAGGGGGGAGGGGGTTGGTTTATTGCCCCTGAGACAACCAGCACAATCCAGGCCTTTTAAATTGTTTTCTTCCTGTTGCAAATTGTGGTTTTGAAGACTTCCCTAGATCTACTGGATTCAGTTGGCTAAGCCGGGATCAGAGGGAGGATCAGAACTGGTGGGCTGGGTTTAACTCTCCAAAAAATGAGATGTTTTGTTCCTGTACTCTGAGACAAGTGATTGTTACTGCTCTGATGTTAGAGCTGTGGAGGAACCCGAGGCTGGAAGAGCAGCCACACTATGGGCTTTGCTTCTCTTTTTTTACTCAATGGTACTTGGGGGCAATGGAACGGTCAATCAGGAGCAGAATTTTGGAAACTTCTCGAGTTGTTACCATTTTATACTGTTGTTTACTCTTATCTCCAATTAAAAGTTGCTTCAGAAACTTGGGGTGATGTGTTTCATCTTGAGGAAGTAGAACAGAGGACAGGATGTGTCCCTTGGCTGTCCCTGAGCACCTGGGCTGCTGCTGTGAGCACAGGAGAAACAGCTTTTTGGAAGAAAAGGACAGAGGTGATGGACTCGTGGAAGGTGTCCCTGCCCATGGAAGGGGGGTGGAACTGAGTGACCTTTAAGCTCCCTCCCAGCCCAGCCCAGTCTGTGATTTGGGGGACACCACACACCACCACACCGTCCACTTTCACACGGGTTTTATTGTGCTCCATCTGCCTCCCCCAGCTCAGGGGGGACCGGGAATGCAGGGCCGGTCCCAGCACAGGCTCAGCTCTCGGGGCCGGGCTCAGCTCTCGGGGCCAGGCGCGTTCTCCCGCTCGCGGCGCTGCTGGAGCATCCGCTGGATGCGGACACTGCACAGGTACCCGGCGTACACCGTCAGCAGCATCATGGAGCCCGAGAACGCCTTGTAGCCAAAGTCTGCCAGCTGCTTTCTGGACACCATGGCTGCACCTGCGAGAGAGACACAGAATCCCAGGATAGGCAGGGTTGGAAGGGACCTCTGGAGATCATCCAGTCCAACCTTCCCTGTCCAGGCAGGGTCACCCAGAGCAGGTGACGCTACAACGTGTCCAGGTGGGCTTGGAGCGTCTCCAGAGAAGGAGACTCCCATGACTCCATGGGCAGCTGTTCCAGTGCTCTGCCCCCCCTCCATGGAAAGAAGTTCTTCCTCATGTTGAGGTGAAACTTTTTGTGGTGTAGTTTATGGCCATTGCTCCTTGTCCTGTTTCTGGGCATCACCAAAAAGAGTCTGGCACCATCCTCTGACCCCTTGGAGATATTTATGTGTATTAATAAGATCCCCTCTCAGTCTTCTCCTCTCCAGACTAACCAGGCCCAGCTCCCAGAGTCTCTCCTCAGAGAGATGCTCCAGATCCCTCAACATTTTTGTGGCCTGCACTGGACCCTCTCCAGCAGTTCCCTGTCTGTCCTGTCATGAGAAGCCCAGAACTGGACAGAGCACTCCAGATGTGCCTCTCTAAGGCCAGGGCAGGATCACCTCCCTCAACCGGATGCACGCTCTTCCCGATGCATCCCAGGATCCCACTGGTCCTCCTGGCCCCATGTCACTCTGCCAGCTCATGGGCAACTTGTCACCCACCGGGAACCCCAGGTCCTTCTCCACAGAGCTGCTCTCCAGCAGATCCCCCCCAGCCAGTGATGGCACTTGGGGCTATTCCTCTGCAGGTGCAGGATCCTACACTTGCTCTTGTTGAGCCTCATTAGGTTATTCTAATAAATCATTAGGTTTCTGTTTGCCCAGTTCTCCAGGCGATGGAGGCCCCGCTGAACGGCAGCGCAGCCTTGGGGTGGATGAGCCACTGCCCCACGTTTCGTATCATCACCAGACCTGCTCAGGGTACATCCGATCCTTTCATCCAGGTCGGTGATGAACACGCTGAATGAGAACGGGCTCAACAGCGGTCCCTGGTGAACTCACTGACTACCGGCCCGCAAGAAGGCGGCGGTGAGCGGGGCCGAGAGCGCGGATTCGCCCGTCCCGTCCCGTCCATCATCCTGTTCATCATCTCATCCCATCTCATCCCATCCCATCCCATCCCGTCCCGTCCCATCCCGTCCCGTCCC